>CAKNXH010053513.1:0-42709 GCA_932178445.1 Andricus quercusramuli | reverse complement strand
TTTCAACAAAAATTGATTTTTTCATGTTTAGAAAATTTGAACTTCAGGGCAGTTCATTTACGATTTTTAGACATACTTTGATATTTTAATCGGACATTAAGTAAATTACATTTTCCATAGTAATAATAATAAAATACTGTATTAACATGAATCTTATAGTTATTGCAGTAACATATATGAACCATATTAACATGAATTATTATAATTTTTCGATTTGAAAATAAAAGTGAATTTGGAGCTTTTAAAATAACCGCGCGTATTACGACCAATGACGTAGCTTTCCCCTTCCAACGCGGCGCTTGCGCAGTTGAAAAAGTCGCGGTCTATTAGCATCACTGAATCAGTTACATTTTACTTACGCACGACCGTCTTTTCAACACTTTTACCCAGTCTGAACTGAGCAGCACAAACTATACCATTTTTTGGTCAAATGCTATTTTGTACAATCGATATTTTGTTCGATTGCATACCAACCGTACCATTCTAGGGACTTTCGACTTTTGTCGAATCGAAATTTAGTAACTTGTAGAAATCGAACCATATCGGAGTCCCACTGCTTTATTAGTTTATTTCCGCAGATTTCGACATTTTTGTGTACAGCGCTCCATTATACTTAAATAATAAAATCGTGAAAAGAACTGTTGATTTCACTATTCAATTAAATATCTATTGATAAACGAGAAATAATATCCAAATATACTTATGCTGAAAAAACATTTTTCAGGAATATATTAGAAGAATAAAGTTTCTTCCCATGCATTTCATGCCAATGTTCGCCCTCGGCGTGCGGCCATATTGGATTTCCCTTATCCTACCTGAAATACCTAATTCCTGCTAATTTCAAGTTCCAACTGGAAAACTTCCAACTATTCAATTTTAATGGTACCTATGGAGTGCGGAGGAGTATGGAAGCGAAATGCCACAGTCAATTAAGGAAATAATTGGGAAGTGTACGCAAATCGTCACAAGTCCCATTATTGAAATTCGCTTGTGACGATCCTCCGAAACTAGAAAGGAAAAAAGGCGGAACTGTGGAAGTGGGCAGCAGCTGCCATACTCAAACAACCGCAGTCCGAGGTGCGCAACGCGGTCAAAATGAGACGGTAAATCGGATGAAACGCGGAATCGTATCGCTCGTCAGGTCGGGCTCGAGGTAAACGGACGACGACGATTTGCAGTTTGCACACCGGACGACAGAACCGCGATAGTGCGAGACGAGGGCAAGCGGAGCAGCCGCGCCGGAAGCAGGAAACCGAAAAAGAAGCCACGGCGAGACCGGGACGAGTGACGGGATGAGTGCCAAGAACGACGTGAACAGGCGAGTCTTGGCGATCCAGGCGAAGAAGAAACGGCACAAGCCGGTCAAACGAAAGGGAAAAGGCTCTCAGGGCGACCTAGAAAATCCTGGGACCCAATCTTCCAAACCATCCTTCTCTCGACAAAGCCAGGACTCCGGAGGTCAGAGGCAAAACTCCGGGGGCAACGGGAACAGGTGCCCAATCTCTCCTTGTTTCTCTCCCCTTTCATTAGATCAAAGATACATAGTAACGCTTCTCATAACTGTTCTTTTCTTTGTATTTTACATTTTCCTTGTGTTGCAAATTTTTTAATGAACTTATTTACATTTTAGAGCATTTCTATTCGGCATTGTGGACTAAAATAACACTGCGCTGAATATGTATTAACCTCTTAGCAACCGTGTTCTATTTCATACAACCTGATTACGATTTCAGGTTTTACCTTTGCTCAATTTTGAGGTTATTTTTTATCAAGTTTATGAATGAACTGTTTTCTTCAAACGTGAGTCGAGAGTTTCTACTAAATGCAAGAAAAATTAATCCCTCGTAGTGAAAAAGCGATTTTATCCTGGAAAATTCTGCTTTAGTCCACATTTTAAAAAGGAATTTTTTTTTGGCCTATAGTGCGTCAGTAAAATTTCGCTCTATTCTCCTGGGAATTTTCCTAGAACTTCTGGAGGCAATTTAGATAAAAATATTCTTTCAAAAGTCAGAAAATGTCATAATCTATAATAAAGTGGAAAAATGACATCATTCTTCTGGTTACAAAAGTCTAAAGTTTCATTTTTATTGAGAACAGAATTACGAGACTAGAATTAAATAGTCAAGTTTATATATAAAAAAAACCTCACGAAATTAGAACATTATACCAAATGTTTAGTTTTCTGAAATATTTTTTTACATCACTTATCGTTTTTTAACCCTCTGTTGGCGCCCGGGGTGTGCAGCCATCCAGAGATACTATAAAAGTGAAAATAGCGAAAAATATGTATTCCTGACGTTCAAGAGGTTTCATTTTACCCATGCAAAGTTAAAAATATGTATTTTAAACAGTTATCTCTAAAATAAGGTATGGATGGCTACACACCCAGGGCGCCAAGAAGGGACGCCAGAAATTTTGCGCCATCAGAGGGTTAAAAAAAATACCTCTGACGTTTCACTTTTGGCTTGATTTTTATATTAAACTTGAGAAAAAAGTTCCAAGTTTACAAATTCCAATTGAAAAATTAATAATGTTCTCTAAGAATTTATTATTTGCAAACTTTCTGCATAAAGACTAATTATTTTAACACAGCAATTATGTAATCTTGTCTTATAATAGAGATTATATGTAGGTTGCAACCGCCTCAATATTTTCTTTAAACAGAAATGTCTATTATATCAATATTGAACAGATTTTCTAAGCTAGAATTATTTTTGTATAATGTAGTTTTTACATTATCATCACTTATGATGGAAGGTATTAGATTTATGCGACTTTAGACCTATCCAGTTTTCGTCAATTCTCGACGTCTTGAAACTCTGTGAGTCAGAAAAAACGGATTTTACTAACATATCTGTCTGCCTGTACTTCCTCCTGATGAAGAAACTGTATAACTGCAGTTTGACATAAGGGTGACCTTCGTGTTGTGGCGTAGAAGTAAACAGGCCTTACGTTATACTGTAGACGTTATGTTTTTTCATCAGGACGTCAGTGTAGTCTGACGACGCGATAAATTTCGATTTCCTTTGGTATACTTTTTGTAGTCCAAAAAGACCGGCCGAATTTGTTGGCTAGCTTTCTACAGGTAATATTTATCGTTTGAGCCATAACAAATAAAAGTGGGAAAAATAAAAATTCAAGTTTATATCGAAATCACGTTAGAAGTCCAAGAGCAAAATTAATAGTTTCAGGAAGGTCCACAAAATCGCCTTTAACCGTTTTTTGCATGAATAATTTTTTTTAATGTGGAAAATGCGATCAAAGTTAAAACAGCAAAGTTTTTCGTCTTAAAAAGACCTGCAAAATTCCCTGTAACCCTTTTTTGATAGCATTCTTGAATTTTTGCTTTATTTTGTAACATCTGAATATGCAGTTTCTGGCGTAGTTACAGAAAAATAATGTAAAATGCATTTAACGCGTAATTCAAAATCGGCCTGAGTTTCCGTAACTCACGGTGTACTCAGAGGGCAGAAATTTGTTTCCCCCCATAATTTGTGGGAAACAATATATAAATAATTTATTATTTTTTGAAAGTACAGCTATCAAGAATTTTAAGAACATCCGAAATATTCAGTAATATTTCCAACTTCAAGAACAGCGAGCCAATGCAATGGCAAGCTTAATTTGTGGTCGCATTCAGCTCTGACTTATTTTCTTGCGACTTCTTCTCGCAAGAGAAATGAATGGTCAAGAATATATGATGGAGCTGTTCGCAAGTTTAAGCACGCAGGGGTCTTTCGGATCTCGCGCTCGGTTTTTGTGCTTTTCCCACATTTGTACATCGTTTTTTTCAAATAAGTGGATAAACCATTGACAATTGTCAATTAGTAGTTGTGAATTTCCTTTTGGTAAAGCTCATGAAGCGGCCGAGCAGTGACACAATGAATTGTACGCCTGAGTTACGCTCACCCATGATGTACTGAACGTTCCAAAATACGTATGAAGTAGAAAATTTAATATCAAGCAAATTAAATAATTAATTAATTGATAGATACTTATGATAGTTCATAATTATGATAATTATGAATTATCTTGACTTTAAGTAATTGTTGTTGGCAATCAGTGAAATTTAATTTTAAGGCCAAAAGATGAATTTTCTACAAAACACTTGAATTTCCAAAAGAAAAATATGAATGTTAGAAAAAAAGTGAATTTCCAATCAAATAGTTGAATTTTCTACTCAGACAGTTGAACCAGAAAGACGAATTTTCAACCAGAAAAAATAATTTTCAACTGAAATGATGAATCGTCAATAACAAAAATTATTTTTTTTAAATATCAGTTCAATTTTAAACCATGTGGTTGAATTTGCAACCAAAAAAGATGAATTCGCAGCAAAACCTATAATAGTTGATACTTGAGCCAAATAAGATTCTTCAGTCAAAATTTTTTTTAAATTGTTGAATTTTTAAGCGAAAAAGACGAATTTTGTACAAAACATTCGAATTTTCAACCAGAAAATATGAATTTTTACAAAAAAGTTAATTTTCAACTAAATAGTTGAATTTTTTATAAAATCGTTGAATTTTCAGCCAGAAAATATAATATTGAACACAAAGTATATGAACTGAAGAGAATATACTGAAAAAAATCGATGAGAATGAGGAATCGACGTTTAGCTACTAATCAAAATGCAGTCAAACTTGAAGCAAGATCATTTTTTAATTCTGCAGTTCATTTATTTTTCAATCTCTGATCTTATTGAGTTTTTTGTGGTGTATTTTTATCGGTACAAGCCTCATTTTTGTGATATCAAAGAGTTACACATTTTCATATCGCCAAATATTTATAATAAAAAAAAAAAAAAAAAAAAAAAAACAGACCATATCTTCTTGAAGCTCAAATCATCAGCTTTCTATTAACCACCTGTTACATGATTTCAGCGTTTTTTTTTTCATCAAAATAAAAGCGATTAAAAAAAAACTTGTTTGAAATTTTTTTTAGATTGTTCTAATCGAATTGTTTTTTATTATTATTCTAACCAGCATCATCATAATCCTGAATGTATTTCCTTTCGATTAAGAAAAAGTACGTTAAAATTGGTTAAATATATTTGGAGATATACGGCCACAAAGTTGGCGGGTTAGCGTAACCCACGGTGTACTTAACATAAGAGAAATGAACCGTGTACTCGAAGGGTTAAGCCAAAGAAATCATTTTTCACTTTTCAACATGATTGTATGGCATTTTTATGGAATTTTTTTTACAGAATTATCAATTTTTCACTAGATTCTTTAATTAATACTATTTTTGTTAAAAATACTACATTCGTCAAACTTATGCAAAAAATTATTTAGGAACTTTAAACTACGCACATGAAAACTAAGTAAATAAGTTTAATATTAATTAATTCGAAATAAATAGAGTGGTCGAAGTGAATTTACTTTTCCCACTAGTGGGAAAAGTACTCACTTCGACCACTGTGACATCATCCGTTGAGGAATCGACAACTACTTCGTCTCTCGATGACCTCTTCAGCCGCATTTCCATCGCGAGTGTTGGACAAAGTATTATGTGAACCTTGTGGAAGATGGCGATTCGACACGTGTGATTGCCGAGCTCCCTGCGCTCGCGCGGCAAACTTCACACTCGTCTAGAATTGCCAACTTCTTCCACTCGATGCACAATATAGTATTTGTGATCGTCCGCGAAGAAAGGGACCTAATGCGGAAAAATTCGGTGATCATTTTCTTACGCCAATCCATAGCTTCTGAGTTACTCTTTCATTTTCATTAATCAGAAATGTTTTAAGTTAATTACTTTTCTTGTTATTAAGCTACAAACACCGGCATGATTAGCGTACGCGGAGACCGAACGAAAGGCCTATGAAAGCCAGCCCCACCACTTACCACTACAGCTGGACGCGACGTGTCCGTGAGTTCCACTGGCTCGTGCCTTAAGGTGTGGTGGTAAGTGGAGGGGGTGCCTTTCGTAGACGCATCCCCACTACTTAAATGCTGACTTGCGAACTCTGCTACGATGGATTCGATTCGGGCGTCCTCGTAGTCACGAAGTTTTTCATTTATACAAAACTGAAAAGTTCTAAAGAAACCATCAAGACAGGCAGAGGCGTTTGGCGCATGTTTGTCTTTAATATTGTCGATAGGCGAAGGTGTTTGGCTCGCGTCTATCGGCAGAAGTAACTAAGTCGCAAAATGGCGGCCAAAAATAAACTCAAGGTGAGAGTCTGGGATGACATCATCACTGAAAAATTCAAGCCCCATGACAGGACGGCCAGCAGCAAAGGAGCACCAATCAAACTCAGCAACAGGTTTGATGCCTTAGAAGAAGTGACACTGATGGAACAGGAAAACAAGTAAATTGAAACTGACGTGAAGGAAAACCAAGATACACCACAACCTCAGAACGAGAACAACAAACAGGGCAAAAAGCAAAAAATGCCCCCAATTATAAAAGAGAGTTATGTCAACGATTACGCATGCTCATCAACTTGATACATAAAGTGACGAAGGGAGGTCCAGAAATAAAGAAGAACTACAAATCTACCGGAATAACTAACTACGCTGACAAGAAAGAGGACCATGAGAATATTCAAAAACTGTTTGTCGAGAGAAGTGTACCATATTACACGTATTCCATGAAACAAGACAAACCACAAAAACTCGTTATTCATGGACTGGGATGCCGGGCAGAGACAGGCATTCAAATAGATCTGGAGCGACAAGGACTGCAAATAACGAGAGTATTCAGACTAAAAGCCAAGGCTTCAACATCAAAGGACTCAGAATACGATGCTGCTTTTAACTCTCCCGTCTACATGGTAATACTGCACAAGGATTTTAACCTTCAGAATGCCTTCAAAATTAGGGCAGTATGTTTCATGAAAATTCGATGGGAAAAGTACCGTAATACAAGACAAATCACGCAGTGTCGAAGATGCCAGAATTTTGGACATGGAACCGAAAATTGCCATCAAAAACCTAGATGTGTCAAGTGCCTAGTAGGCCACCTCACGACAGACTGCCTGAAACCTAGTGAGCAAAAACCACAATGTGTAAATTGCACGGGTGAGCACCCTGCAAACTACAGCGGATGTGAAACATATAAAAAGCATCTCGAAAAAGTGGAATTACTAAGGATGAAAAGGAGTCCACAACTAAAAAATCATCGTCCTCCTCCATTCTACAACAATGGGAATGAATCATTGAATGTTCCACCTCTACCACGAAGCAGAGGGCAGTACAACCTACCAAGACCAATTCTCCCTGCAACAACTCGAACAGGCAACACACCATCAGCATGGACAACTGGCAAGACTCCGCTGAGACAGCAAAATCAACGCACAACTGAACCCAAAGACAAGGAAACACCAGACATACAGGATCTACTAGGCGTCTTCCAGGAAATAAATCAACTATGTGGCATAGGTAAACTCTTCAAATTAGCAATTAAACTCAAAGAAAAATTTTATTCATGCCAAAATAATTTCCAAAGATTACAAGCAATTAGCGAGCTAGCAGTTGAACTCGATAGATAGTCCTGTTAAGTGCAAAAACCTTAAACTAGTACACTGGAACGCCAGTGGTTTAGAAAACAAAAAACTTGAAATACCCACGTTTCTTGACAACTATGATGTAGATATATTCATGGTTGGGGAAACATGGTTCAATAATAAACCTAAAACACGGTTACCTGGATATAAATGCTTTAGGAAAGATAGGCCAAGCAAAAAACCTGCAGGAGGAGTAGCCTTGTACGTTAAAAATCACATCCCTTGCATTGAAATTAAGCTAGATAATATCAAATCATTTGAAGCGCATGCAATTAAGCTACAAAGCCCAATAAGATTAGTATCTATATATGCCCCGCCTAAAAGTCACATTAGTTAGTTAGTTTATTGAACTTCAGCCTTCCGGCCCGGAAGCGGACTTGGTTTACAATGCGTTTTAATCACTCAATCATACCTTCGCACCTTCTCATACCTAATCTATCCCTGCTCTATACCTGATTTCTTTATACACTATATAAATGTATAAATATACAAAAAAAAAAGATTTATAAATACATATAACTATGTACAGTCTTCTTTCTCAAAGCCTTACAAATAATAGGAACAATCACACTATTGGTAACGTTGCTAATTGCATCTACAGTTTTACTTAGCTTTAAACAGTCTTTCAGATACTTATTTTCTAATGATGTTAACACTTATTTGTACTTTTCAACGCTGTTTTTAAGTTCCAAATTTTCCTATAGATTGTTACATTTTTTCTCTCGAAGTTTTCCTGAACTAATTTCCTAATCTTATCCTTAGTATTATTACCTATCAGATCTTTAAACCATTCTTTGGCTGTTTCGCATTCCTCTATATAGTGGGACAAATTGTCCCACCCTACCTTACAAAAGACACATCTACGCTTTTCTTCGCTTAACCAATATTTATTTTCGTTTTCAAAATTACCGCATCTCATTCTAGCCAGAAACTTTAACGCTTCTCCTTCTTTTACGTCAAACAAGTATCCTGGAGGTCCAAAGTCCCGTTTAATATCTTCGTATCTCTTATTATACTTCGCTTCCCTTATTCTATTACCATTTAATTGTTTTAGCACATCTGTTTGCGTTGTTCTAATTCTTTCTACGAGATCTAGTTCTCTTTCCCACCATTCCTCTGCTTCCATTACCCCTATCCCATCCCTATTTAAAAATTTTTCTCTTTCCTTGCTATATAAATCTGTCCAACCCCTCTCTTTTTTTTCTTCCCAACACGCTTTCACCCATACACTTGTTTCATTGTCCCTAATTCTTTTTTCAAATCTTAAAGCTCTCAGTCCCCAATGAACGTCAATCCCATAGTTTAAACCCGTTTCCCATTGGATCAAATATCTAGGCGTACTAAAATCTAATCCCAGTGTCCATCTAATGTAGTCCGTAAAAACTTTAACTAGCTCTTTTCTCGTTTCCCATCCCCATAAAAGTCACATTAGTACAACTGAATTAAACTGCATTCTTAACCTGAGTAGCAAAATCATAATAGCTGGGGATTTTAATGCAAAGCATGTCAGCTGGAACTGCTACAATATTGATAAAAATGGAAACATAATATATGATTATATAAATCAAAATCTCCTTGCCCTAGAATTTCCAGACCATTTTACTCTATATCCTTATAATCCAAAAGCTCGACCCAGCATTGCAGACCTAGCTATCAACAAAAACATTGTGAATATCCAATCATTTGATGTTCTTGACGAACTTTGCTCTGATCCGGTCTTAATCTTGCTTAGTGATGATCAAATGAACATAGAACTGCCGTGTTCTCCTAAACTTTTAAGCTATAGAAAAGCTGATTGAAAAAAATTTAAAGATCTCATTAACACTAGAATAATAATAAACTCGGCACTTGATAACATTGATTCGATAGACAAAAGCGTCAATGATTTAATTAATATAATCAATAAAACTATTAAAGACTCTATCCCTTTTCAAGAAACCTTTGAACGTAAAAATTAACTACCGCAAAATATAACTCAGCAAATTAAACACAGAAGCTCCTCAAGAAAAATTTTACAGAAAACTAGGAATATTTACCTCAAAGCCTTTGTAAATATGGCAAACCGTGAAACCAAAGTTGCAATTACTGAACATAAAAATAACAACTGGGGAGATAAACTTGCATCCCTTAACACTAAGGATAATTCCTTGTGGAAAATGGCTAAATCTCTTAAAGGGCTAAATAAAAGGCACATACCCCCTCTTGAAGGTCCAGACCACGTCCTATTTTCTGATAAAGACAAAGCAGAAGCAATTGCCGATAATTTTGAAAATGTCCACAAACTAACTGGTAATATGGGAGATCCTGAAAATAATAATCTAATAAATTCGCAATATAATGAAATTACTCACTCTGACATCAATGTAGATGAAATTAAATTAGCTACTCCCAAAGAGATTAAAAAAGCTATATCCAAAACAAATGCAAAGAAAGCCCCTGGACTGGATGGAATACAAAAAATCATATTAAAGTATCTACCTAAAAAAGCGTTAGTACAAATAACCCATATATACAAAGCATGTTTAAAGCAAGGCTACTTTCCCACAGAATGGAAGAAGGCAAAAATACTTCCTATATATAAACCTGGAAAGGATAAAACCTCTGCTAAAAGCTATAGGCCTATCAGTCTACTACCTACCACTAGCAAAATATTTGAAACTGTCATATCAAATTGACTCCATATTCATGAGCAAATCAATAAGCAATTAATTGCAGAACAGTTTGGATTTAGATCGGGAGACTGGACAGTACAGCAGCTACATCGACTGACTGACTATATTAGTACAAGTTTTAATATTAAGCATAGTACTGCTGCTCTCTTCCTAGATATGCAGAAAGCTTTCGATACTGTATGGCATAAGGGACTCATAGCAAAATTAAAAAACTATAATTACCGCAATACCTAATTAAAATGATGGATAATTACCTCTGTGATAGAACCTTTGTAGTAGAAGTTAATGGTAAATTATCAACTGGAAAACTTATCAAAGCAGACGTTCTGCAAGGTTCCGTCCTTGGACCAGTATTATTTCTATATTATACAAATGATATACCAAAGTCTAGCGATGTAAAAATAGCCTTATTTGCTGACGACACAGTAATCTATACAGCGTCTCGACGTAAAAGAATTGCGATAACCAAATTGCAAAAGTATGTAAGCGAGTTAGAAAAATACTTTGTTAGGTGGAAGCTTAAGATAAATACGGACAAGACTGAGCTTGTGATATTTTCTCATAATGACGGTGATACAAATATTCCACAGTTAAAAATGTATAATGAAACTATCAAGGCGGGAAAACATGCCAAATACTTAGGAGTAATACTAGATTCTAAACTTAGTTATACCATACATGCTAAAAAAGCGCGTAGTAAGGCTGCTGCTGTGATAGGCTCTCTCTACTCTCTACTATGCAGTAAAAGTAAAATGAACACACAAAATAAAATTACAGTCTGTAAAATGATTATCAGGCCAATAATGTTATACGCCGCACCTATATGGGCAAACACGTTTAAAAGTAATGTAGAAAAACTTCCAAAGATACAGAATAAGTGCCTGAGAATGGCCATCAGCTCAAAAAAGAGGTACAAGGATCACTGAGTTGCATGCAAAAACTAAAATCTCTACACTCAAGCAGGAAATATTTCAAATATCTCAACATTTTTACAATAACTAACTGTCTCTTCCAATCCTGAAAGATACATCTTCGCTACGTTATGAAGATGCACCTTTCAGGATCAAATATAAATTACCACAGCACTTGTTACAAAATTAAAGAACCTATTTCCACAAAACTTTAATTTCCGCAGCCTGTAATAGCTAAAGTAACTGTAAATATTGTATATAGATTAGATAAAGCTAGGTTAAGTTGTAATACATTCTATGTCATAAAATTAAATAGGTTTTTCCAAAATTTTTCCTAATTAATAAGATCCAAAACTATCGAAACAAAAAATTTAACACAACTACAATAGGAACACAAAAACTAATTTTGGGTAAAGTCGCTTAAGATAGGAACCATGATTTATGTTTTATTTACCTTAATTTTGAGGCTCATGTTCTTCATGCTTGTATTAAGTTTATTCAACATTCTTTGCAAGCCCTCGATTGATTCTGCCATAACAATCTTCTCATCTGAGAAAGCTAATACACGTACCTTCACTGTTTCGAGATCTACACCTTCTTCGTCGAAGAGGGCCATTCTTAGACACTTATCCATGAATATGATAAATAGCCATGAGGACAGAACGCATCCTTGTTTCACGCCTTGCATAACATCGAATCAGTCACTCAGTTTCCCATTAATCCTTACACTCGCTTTACTACCTGTATATATTGTTTTTATTGCTTGTAGGAGACATCCATTGACTCCTTACTCTTTAAAGACTTCCCAAAGATTACTTTTATTTACCTTTTCAAGTGCTTCTCCTATGTCAACAAATGCACAAAAAACTTTCTTTCCTATTCTGAAGCTTTTTTGTGATCTGTCTTTAGTTAAATATTGGATCTGTACATGATTTTCCTGGCATCAATCCATTTTGGACTTCCCATATCTTTTCTTCTGTAATTTTCATTACCCTACGAATAAGTATTTTTGAGTATATTTTATTTACGGTACTTAATAGCGGATGCCTATGTAATTATTGCAGTTTATATTATCTCCCTTTCTTTTGTATATTGGTACGATAATCGCTTTTCTCCAATCGTCTGGGACTCTCCCGCCTCGATACATCAATTCGCACAACCTGTGAGGTATGTAGTCGCCCCCGGATTTAGGCATTTTACCGTTAATACTGTCTACTCAAGCAGCCTTATCATTTTTTAAGTTCTCAATTATATCTCTAACCTCAGTGACACAGACTTTTTCAATCGGGTTTTCTAATGCATTATGTTCTTTGTCGCAGTTCTGTTGCCCTATATCTTCACCTGCTAATAATTCTTTAAAGGAGTCTTTTAAAGCGTTTATTATCCCGTCTGTAACATATAGCATTTCACCTTTGCTGTTTCTCATGCTGACAAACTCTGTACTTTTACTTTCTTTCATCTCTTTAAATAATAGTTTCATGGTTCCTTCATAGTCGTTTTCTATTTTCTTCTCTTCTGATTCTAATAATTTCAGTAAATTTATATTATTACAATTCATAACATGCATTGGCATTGAAACATACGTATTTTCATTGTCTTGTTTTTATAATTAAAAGAAAATGCGCATTATATAAAAAAAAACAATTTTTTTATTGAACATTCCATTGCATTTTGTGTCGTTTTTCCATAAATTTAATTTGTGCATTTTCAATGTTATTTTTTACGATTTAAACTTAAAATACGCATCCTAGCGTAAAGTGGTGTTGAGCAAACTTGTGGATATAATTTAGGCGAAAACTTTTGTTAAATAAAGTGTTATTGTAGCTTGTGTCCATTTTCCAAAAAGAAAATTCTCTCTGATGTCGTTTTTCCAAAAGTTTAATTTTTTTTAACCTTGTTTTTTACGGTTAAAAGAAAATCTACGCGTCCTGTCAAAAAAATATTGATGGCAAAGTTGTTTCTCTTTTTCGGTTGAGCAACTTTTGTCAATTCATTTTTCTCATAGTTTGTATCGTTTATCCAAAAATTAAACTTTTTATTTTTAAATGCTTTTTTTACGAATAAAACAAAAACCACGCATCCCATCGAAAAATAATTGATAAAAAATTTGTAGCTCTTTTTTAAATGCACAATTTATGTTCATTCATTTTTTTTCGTATCGTTATAGTTTGACCGCAAAATGGAATTTATGATTTTTCACTATTTTTTGTGCGATCAAAATTTGAATTTTCGATTTTTCAAAAGAATTCAAAAAGTTATGATAATCTTGTAGGGTGTCCAATAAGCAACGTTTTCCTCTTGAGTTTTTTTCATATCGTGCGTTTTTTTGCTATAAATTTTCATTTTAGTTTGTTTCTTTGAATTTTGTAAATGATATTACTCTGGTAATTTGTTTCTTATCGAAAAATGTAATTAGGATAAATTGGTTGTCCTTTTGAATACTATGAACAACAGTACATAGAATTTTCAAATTCTAAAAAAAGGCTAATGTCTTTAGCAGTAAAAAAGTATACCAAAGGTCAATCCAATCTGTAAATTCTTTCGAAAGTTATTGCGCTCACAGACAGACGGACATACAGGCAGACAAATTCGTAAAAACGTGTTTTTTGATTTCAGAGGGTCTCAAAACGTAGACATTTGACAAAAAGAGGGGCGGGGGGGGGGTAAATTTTACACAAATCTTATACCCTCTCTGATGAGAATGTAAAAAACGCATTTTCATACTAGCAGCTCTTTTTGATCAACTTCATTCCGCAAAAAATATCCGAGTAGTGTTTTGGACAGTACAAATCGACGCCCTCATTCAATATAAGTCTATGTGCTGACAGCGCTCTGTATGAGACTATTCCCTATGCTTATACACAGTGCATAGTCTCATACACGGCGCTGTCAGCACATAGACTCATATTGAATGAAGGCGTCGAAATGTTTGGGATTAACATTCAACACTTACATTGCTTCTCAACACTTTTTATCATAAGTACAGCACGTGAAAAGCAGACAATCTCTGAACAATAAATAGATTTCCTGCCAAAGTATTTACTGTTTTGAGCTGAAATTTGTTCCAAGCTTTCAGCTTACAAAAATACATATTTTCGCAGATTTTGATGGATGTGCGTGCATCATTGCCAAAATTGGAAAGTGGCCAATTTTGCCAGCTTTTTTTCCAATTGAACAAATTAACGAATGTGGAAGTTCGACTAACCAAATTGTAGATCTTATTAATGTAATTAATTTACAATTAAATTTTTTCCCGTAGATTCATATTTTGATCGCAATCTTCAAAAAACCACCACATTCTACTTTTTCTCTTATAAAATGGAAACGAATGTCTATGTGTTTTGTGCGCTTATGAAATTCCGGGTTCTTAACCAGGCGTATTGTACTTTGATTGTCAATATATAATATTGTCGCATCAACACATGGACACTCGAGACTATGCAATAACTGTCTCAACCAAACGAGTTCTCTTGCAGCCGATGCTGCAGCTACATATTCAGCCTCTGTAGTGCTACAAGTCACCAATTACTGACGTTGTGCTACCCGTGACACTGGAGCACCTGATAAACAAAATACATAGCCAGCCGTAGATCTTCACGTTTCAATATCGTTTGCAAAATCTGCGTCTGAGAAACTAATTAACTCGAAATTACTACCACCGCTTCCATACATTATTCCGAGATCTGTCGTACCATTCAAATAGGCAAAAATTCTTTTCACTGCATGCCAGTGCTCGTTATTATGATTGTTTAAAAATTTACTGACTTGATTCACGGAAAAAGAAATATCTGGTCTTGAAACTGATGCTAAAAAGACAAGTGAGCCAACTGCCTCACGATATGGCACATTATTTAATTTCTCATCTTTATCGTTGACAGGATACAAAACAACATTAGGGTCAGTAGGCACACTCATTGCTTTCGCATTACTCATTCCAAAATTTTTAAGTATTTTCATGATATATACACTCTGATGAATAAACAGAATTTTGCTTTCTCTTATTCTCTCTATTTGCATACCTACATAAAAAGATGAATTTCCAAACGTTACCTTGAATTCGCTCTCGAGACATTCGGCTAAATACTCTAGAGTCTCAACTGACTTCGTTGCTACTAGTCCATCGTCAATAAATAGGACTAAGTACACTGATTCACCATTATGTGAGCCAGTGAACACACATTTGTCAGCATCACTGCACTTGAGATCGAACTTTGACAAGAACTGTGTGAATCTGAGATTCCAACGCCTAGTGCTTGCAATTCTTCTTTGATTGCCTCGATCCATTTTTCTCGATCTGGACTGCTTACTGCTTCTTTGTAACTGTTGGGAATCACATACTCTGCCACGTCGACTTCGTACCTCACTGGACGTCTAATGAGTTGGCGATCACGTAGAATTCTAGGCTCAATAAGGGGGAAAACTTGATGTTGCATATCCCCTGGTTGATCAGCTACACGTTGGTGCGCTCTGAGACCTGCTGCTCCATCTGCATCATCCTCTCTTTTTTTATTATGTTCTTCTTCAGGAAAATAGACAAAATCTTCCAGATTTGTTTTCTCCTCCTTTTCAGGTTGAACAGATGCACCTGTCAACTCATGAAATGTCACGTGCCGTGACTTTATCACCTTTTTTGTTTCAGGATTGTACAATCGATAGTTCACTGAATTTCCGTGATTCCCTACTAGAATCACTTTTTCTGCACGCGCGTCAAACTTCTTGGTGAATTGCTTATCTTTGTAAACAAATGCCTTCGAACCAAAAACTCGTAGATGTTCGACGTTTGGCACCTTTTCGACCCACTGTTCATAATGTGTTGCTTTGCTTCCTGATGAAACAGTTCGATTTAGTAAATAAACTGCTGTATTTACAGCCTCCGCCCACAAAAACAAAGGTAGATTCTTAGCTAGATTCATAGTGCGAGCAGATTCAACGATCGTCCTGTTCTCACGTTCAGCTTTTCTATTCTGTTCTGGAGTGTAAGGTGCTGTATGTTGAAACTCGATTCCACGTGCAGCTAGATATTCATCCATTTTCCTATTAGAAAATTCTTTGCCATTGTCAGATCTAAGCATTTTGATTTCTTGATTAAATTTGTTCATAATATGATTTTCATATTCTTTGAATTTTTCGAAAACATCGGATTTGTGTTTCACGAAGTAGATGAAGCGATAGCCCGTTGCGTCATCTTTTAACGTTAAGAAGTAATTTGCTCCACCTAGAGATTCGACTGACATCGGTCCACATAGATCTGTGTGGATGAATTCACCTGGATTCGATGATATCTTCTCGATATTCTTTTTGAATGGAAGTTTGTGTGCTTTTCCTAGTTGACAAGCATCACAGAAGAAATCCTCGAAACTGTTCACTAATGCACCTTTCACTAAGCCTTTCTTGATCATATCCTGTACAGTACGTTTGTTGACGTGGCCGAAACGCTCGTGCCACAACTGAAAACTAGTCGTTGAAGAATTCACTTCTTCATTTTCACTTGTTTTCATGGCCCGAAAGAACATGCGATACACCGCGTTTCCTTGCAACATACCTGATGCGAACACTTCACTATTCTTCTCGATTGTTATGTGACCACTTTTGATTTTCATTTCTTAGCCTTTCTTGTCACATACTCCCAAGGAGAATAAATTCTTCCTCAACTGTGGAACAAACAAAACATTCTCGATTCTTGCTTTTATCCACTCACCATTGATGTATCTGTGTACCATTACTGTGCCCTCGACAACGATCTTGCATTCACCACTGTCTCCTAGAGCCACTGTGTCGTTAGTTTGAAACTCATGGAAATCTACGAGCCAATCTTTTCGATATGTCATATGTCGCGAAGCACCACTGTCTCCGAGAAACACTTCACTTGGGTTGAGCTCCAGCAACGCTTCGGCTTGCGCATTGCTTGGTTTCTCCCACCCAGACCCATGTTTTGCACTTTCCACAATGAACGCGCACTCACGTGACTCGTCATCCTTCCGGCTATCCTGACTTCGTTTTCCGGTTTTGCACTGACTGGCGAAATGTCCAGTTTTATGGCACTTGAAGCATTCGATATCTTTTCGCGATTTATGACTTCCTTTCTTGTTCTGCTGTCCAGCTGATCTCTTGTCCCTTTGACCAGTTGCAGCTAATGCACTCGAACTTTCGTCATTTAGACCAAGCCTCACCTCTTCACTGATGAGACGTGTTTTCAGATTGTCTAGAGTTTGGCGAGCTGGGTCCACACTATCCCAAGCTGTTTGTAGTGTGTAATATTTGCTTGACAAGCTTGCTAGGATTTTTGCCATTATTGTTATATCTGAGACACTCTCTCCAAGGTCTAACAGTTGAGCGGCCATGTTTTGCACCTTTGCTATGTGTTGTACGATTGAGTCACCCGACGCCATCTTGTATTCGTGGAATCTCTGGGTTAGCAACAGTTTATTTGAGGCTGTTGTTTGCTGATGAATCGTAGCTAACGTGTCCCACATCTCCCTTGCGCATTGACACACAAGTAATGGTTCCAGTCCCTCTGGATCCATCGATGAGGAAATGATGAACATTGCTTTGGCATCGTCCTTCAGCCATTGTTGCAGGTTGTCCGCTTGGGAACTTGGAGGCTTCGTTCTCGTTCCATCTACTATATCAAGTATCCCACTCGATGTTAGTAGACATCTGATTTGGAACTTCCATCCTAGGAAGTTTGTTCCATCAAATTTTCTTACACTTCGCACCGATAATTCTTCGGACATGTTGAAGTTGTATCACCACTACGCACTCGACACTGACTTCGGTTTTAGTCACAATGGCTTCCGACCAAAAACGCGTGCTTCTCAAAACTATAAAACTTATTTTTCCACACAACTCTCTTTGGCGGTTAAAACTGGGCCTATAACCTGATAAGGAAGTTAGTGGAAATAGAGAGTTGCGTCTGGAAAATGATTAGTTGAATTTGAAGTACACTCAAATTTATTTAGTATGATTGCAATAAGGTTCACATAAGAGATCAAGCCATCTCGTATCGATTTCTGGCGTCGACTGACCAAAAAGGCTACATCATCCCCTCTCATACAGTTCAGTGTGAACTATGCGCAGTACGCACACATTTCAGATGCGCATGACTCACCTCAACAGATATAGATATTTTAGATTGATCTGGAATTCTCGTGTTATTTATTTAAATGACACGTTCATTCCGCAACACTGCTCCGACCCAGGTTGCTGATCAATCTCTCTAGCGATCACCCCAAGTGAAGAGCCTCACAAAATTGTTATTTGTGGTTCCCCACTTGGGCCCATTAGTATCCAAGGTCTTTGTTTCAGATGTCATTCACTCTTTTGTCACTCTGTTTACAAACTATTTGTCGCCACACTTTTCTGTCCTGGCATACTACTCTAGCTTCCTTCACGTCCATGAATTTTTTTATGCAAGTTCTCATGTTTCTATGGTTTCTTATGTCTCTTCGGATTAATGTCTCATTCACAGATTCTAACCATTCTTTCGGCGGTCTACCTCTGGGCATTCTTCCATTTTACCATTTTACCATTTTACTTTACCTTTATACACTTGTTCGGTCAGTCGTTCACCTTTCATTCTTTCAAGATGATCGAACCATCTCATCTGATTTCTTTCCCATGTGTCAACTATTGTCTCTTCTGCATCACATTTTTTGAGGATTATCTCGTTTCGGACTTTGTCCATCAGTGTTTTCCCGTATATTGTGCGCAGAGGTTTCATGCCGATCGCGTTGATTTTACTCCTGTCCTTTTATTGATAGGTCCATGTCTCGCTACCGTATAGTACCGTCGGTACGAATATAGAATTATATATTGCCATTTTAGCTTCTTTTTATATGTTTTTATTTCTGAGAATGGACCCTGCTCTACCGATAACCTGCTTACCCTTATTTATGCGCCTATCTAACTCGACATATATTTTACGTCGTTAGTGAATAGACTACCGAGATATGCGTGTTTGCCAACTTGTTCTAATCTCTCAAATCATTTAGGCCAATGTTGCACATTGTTTTCTCAGTTTTTCCTTCAATCACCATGATTTTTGTTTGATTTAACCCTTTGAGGGGCATATTTTTCTGATGGATGAATTTTGGAAGTCATAACTGATTTTAAGGTTTTTGGGGTCGCTAATTACGATTCCGGAGTCAGATTTCGGAAATTCAAAATGGCGGAACCAATATGGCGGCTATTTAGAGCCAAATTCGTGGTTTTTTGTTCAATCGGCGGGAAACCAAATGTATGGGAGTTTTTGAGGTCGCTGATTACGATTCTGATATCAAAGACACAAAATTCAAGATGGCAGATACAATATGGCGGCTATTTTCAGTCAAATTTATGGTGTTTTTGCTCCATCTGCGAGAAACCACAAATTTGACTCAAAATAGCCGCCATATTGGTTCAGCGATTTTGAATTTCAAAAATCTGACTCCAGATTCGGAAACTACGACTCAAAAAACATAGAATCCCACCATGACTTGAGCATGTTATGGGGCTTGTTTTCCTACAACCAAATTTATCCGTAAAAAGGGGCTTTTTTTGAAAGTAATTTGTTTATAATTATGAACATAATGAAGATATTGATTTCTCATCTATGAAAATATCAATATTTGAACCTCAACTACTCAAACATCCAATAAATTACGAAAGAATACAAGGAAGAAGTAGGAAAATATCCAAATTATTGATGATAAACAGGTGGGACGTATATGTCCCACTGCCCCGCAAAGGGTTAAGTTAATTTTGAGGCCCATGTTCTTCATGATTGTATTTAGTTTGCTCAACATTCTTTGCAAGTCTTCAATTTATTCTGCTATAATAACCTTGTCATCTGCGAAAGCTAACCCACGTACCCTCACTGTCTCCAGATCTACACCTTCTTCGTCGAAGAGGGCCATTCTTAGACACTTATCCATAAATATGATGAATAGCCATGAGGACACAACGCATCCTTGTTTCACGCCTTGCATAATATCGAACCAGTCACTCAGTTTCCCATTTACCCTTACACTCGCTTTACTACCAGTATATATTGTTTTTATTGCTTATAGGAGCCATCCATTGACTCCGTACTCTTTAAAGACTTCCCAAATAGTCCAGTCAAATTAGACTTTTTTCCAGAAAAAAAACATAAAGTTTTTATTTCTATCGTACGCTGTTCCTTATGGCATCCGAATTAAATATCAAAAGAGTTTCCCTCTGGCCAGTGAACGCTACCACCCTTAAATCTAACAAACAACCCCCGAAAATTGGTTTTTGGCGATTATTTGGAGAAGGGTGCATCGGATGATAAAAATAGTTTAGTACAAAAAAATAGTAAATAGAATTCTGAACAAGAAAGGTTATATGCATTTTTATTGTGCGGTTCATAGTTTCCGAGTAATCCGTCCCCGGAGTAGGGGGTGAGTTTGAGCTCGCAGACCACACGCTCTTTCTCATGCACGTATCTCTAAATATAGTGGTTTTTCGATAAAAATTAATAGGACTAAAATTGTAGAGCAAAAATTTCTATATAAATATTTTTAATTCATTTTTTACTATTTGAACAATTAAAGATTAAATCAACATTTTTCCGAAAATGGATCAGTGACTCATTTCCACACCACCCATGAGGTAGAGATTGTGGTGCGTTTTTTTTAATGTGGTTTCCCCAGGAGGCCTAATCCACTACACATTTGCAAATAATTGTTAAAATCTAACTGTTTAAACTGTTAATAGTTGTCATAGGCATCAACTGTGCCTGGAAGTTCATCTATGACTTCTTCATTGAGGCAACCTTTACCTTGACAATTGAGGCACATTACGGAACATTTCAATCCAGCTTTTACACATCCACAACGTTTAGCGCACCCCATTTTACAAGAACAGACGATTAAATTCATTATGTTAGATGGAGCTGGTGCCTCAGTAGTATACACTGGTAATAAACTATGTTTTCCTCTTTTCCAACCCCACAGTTCTGGTTCTAAGATGTTTCCTCTCCACGTTTGAATTTGATGATAAACTCGATAAGAGTGTTGTCGAGCAGCTGCGGAAGTTGGAGGAAGCCCAGATAAAAGTGCAGCATGACTGGAAGCAGTCACAGATTTGTTGAAGCACACGTATCTGTAATTGTTTAAGCTTGTTTCAGAAGATTTTGCCTTATATAATGCAAGAATAATTTTTTCTCCCGCAGCTGCTACTTCATCGTGAGTAGAATTAGGGTTGTTAAAAGTTGTTACAATATCTTGCAAAGATTCATTTTTGTTCAGCAAAGTAATTGTTTTAATTTTACCCTGCCCGAAGAAACCGGAGGTTGTATCACACCCACTAAATGCGTGGGCAAATAAAATGGATTCCTTACTGTTTTTTAAAGAGTCAGACTCTTGTAAAAGTTTCGAACTATAAACGCGGGATCCCACAGTTCCTTTTCCTTCTTTTAGGAACAAAATATCCTTTTCCGCAGGAGAAAGAGCAATAATCAAAGCGAGGAGATCCACATCCTGACCAACTACAACTGTTTTATTCAGATAGGATTTTTCGATTGCTGTCTGTACGATTAGCACATCAGCGTCGTCATTTGCAACACGTGTTTCAAAGCCTTCGATTTGAAGTCTTTGATGTAATTGTGAAATGAAACGAGCTTTATTTTTAAGATTATTTAGGAATTTTTGAGGAGGGCCAGTTAAAACTGTATTTTCCTGAAATAAAATTTCGGGTGAAATATTCTTCAAAAGACGCTGCTGACGTTCAACACTTTTCGTACTCGCTTCATTTAACGAATAACCGTCAAATACAATAACAACGTTGTTGCCGTAATGTTTACGAATAAACAGAATATATTCATTGTAGATGTCTGCAAACGAGGTATTCTTTGGCCATACTACACGGTGAATCAAATTTCCCCCATCTAAAACATATTTACATTCTTCAAGATATTCCTCATGATTCTCAAGGGAACTGTATATCTTGTACAATGATGATTTTTTTGTCTTTCTCATTAACCCTTTCTCACTAAACATAGAAAGTGGAAATGAAGACAGTTCGTAATTGAAACATGATGTTAAGTCTTCCTTTGCTTTTGCCGTGCAAACTATTCTTTGGAGTAACTGAGTAGTATCAATTTCTACGACATCATCGGCAACTTTTACCGTGGAATTTGATGCAGAAATTGGCTTCGCTTTGTCTTTACGTCTTATTGTGAAATCCGCAAACTTTTTACCCTCTATTACGACTTCTTTTAGTAATTTTTCGCCAATTTCTACGGCTGCGTAACAATTTATGTCTTCAGAAGCAACAATACCACTTGATATCGACATTAGATCTTCGGTATCAGTAAATGGAAAATGTTGTTGAAACCATTGGAAAAAAGTTTTAATATCCTTCTCGTCCTTTTCAATTCTCGAATCTCTGAGTTCAACGTGCTGAAAACTAGTACTGCTAGTAATTCCGCAGAACTTTTCAATATTCTCACAAACATGATAAGCTACTGGCAAACCAAAAGTCCATTTATTTAAAACACTTTCCGTAAATCCTCGCCCATGTGTAATTCCTCCGATGCTTTTCATGTGCTTCATTAAAGTTTGTTCAATTACCATATCCGACCATATCCCAGACCAAAATTTGTCTGTACGTCTAATTGTAAAAAATCCTTCCGTTGTATAGGTGTAGAACTCTGCTTTCGTCATTTTTAGGTGTAGAGAGTCCATATCTTGAAGATACAGTTGGCAAGATTTGGCGTATAAAAAATGTCCACTTGCATGGAAAATCGGCAACATACTTCTAATGGAATCTAAGTGGAGCTGCCAATTCCCCATACGCTCTGACTGAATAAAGTGCAATGCAATAGTAACGAGATCAAAATATTGTATCCACAACTGAGCTGTCTTTCCTTTTGCACGTAACATGGCGAGCTGATTTTTTAACTTGATATGAATTTCTCCAATAACATCATCATCTTGTACAGAATCAAAACTTGGAGGTAGGTTTCTAAAATCCGCAAGAACGTTTCGACAATGCTGAGACTCAGAATCTTCTAGATTAATTTCAGAAAAAATTAATTTGGATAAAGCACAGTATGTTAACAAATGTGCTCGAATGGCTCTCGCGTAAGCGTGACCTGTCAACATATGAGGTACAGATGAGGAACCAAAAACTGTGGCCCATAAATCTGAAAGCCCACTGCCTCCCATGAGGTAACCTATCGCTCCTAGATAAGAGAGAAGAAGATGAAAGCCCCCTAATCTCATAATGACATTGGAAAGATCATTTTGTGAGGCACAAATGTCCTTTGCTTTCATGTAAAGTGGTTGATCGAAAGTAACGAAACAAGCTTCCTGTAATGATTTTTTTACCTCGTCAGATGCAAACTTTAGAACTGTAAAAATCGTATTATATTCTGTTGGTGGTAAATTTACAAACGGTAATGCAATAACCTGTGATCGCTGGTAGGGCAGACTGCTTGTGAGAGTTTCCATAAAACCTTGCCACGACGGAAAGGATGGTACCTCAAAATGTTTCCCTAACATCCACAAGACGTCTTGTTTAGAGGTTAGCATAACATTTTTACAAGTTTCATTGTAAACATTGTGCAACTTTAGTTCATTTACGCCCGACTTCTTTGCTCCCTTAAAAGACTGAACTTCTATTTGGCCAGTACTTCCTATATCTTTCGAGGAGGGCATGATTCGCAATTTCGAAATTCCCTGTGAAAGTACCTTACTCGCAGGTGTGACACATTTTATTCCACCCATTGAATGAAATGTACCTTTTCCAGTCAAAGTTTTTATATTGTAATCTGCATTATCAAAAATATACTGAAGAAATGCATCTTTTTCAAACAAAGGCTTCCAAGATTTTACGGCAGATGATTCAAATAAAGCGACATCGGAATAGGTTGCACTAAATCCCAAAGCTGATACCACGTTTACAATATTTTTAGACGCAATTTTCCGAAACAAATATATAGCCAATCCAAGCAAAATAGGAGAGAGGAAGGAACGAGGTCTTGTTGCCGCAATTATTGCATGAGCAATTGCAATGGACTTTCTTTGTAACTTTTCGAAATCAGTTTTCTTACCTGATACAATAATTGTGTTGAGCAATTTTAATAATGTTCCTGGAACTATTTTTTCTGCATCATCTGTAAAATTCTTAATGTCTGGATAATCCGAAATATTATATGGCGTTGTTCGAATATCTTCTCGAATGATGGTTGCTGCAGTTTCAACGATTCTTAAACGTTCCTGCTTTTCATCGTCTAATCGATTCTCGTACCAAATGTTGAGTAATTTCAATCCGGAACCACGAATACAGACAATAGTTGGCCTGCCTCGCATTTTTGCAAACAGAATGTCATCTCCATACCTACCGAGTAATTTTGCTTCCAATGTTTTTTCAGAAACTGTTGATTCATCTGGCAGGTGTGTTTGAACTTCTTTCAATAAATCCTGCAATGAAAATTGACACTCGTCACTTTCGTCAATAATGGTGCAAAGTTTTTCGAATGCAGAAGAAAAATTTTGATCTTCAGGGCGTCCTCTTTTCTCAAATTTTTTGGGTCGATTCGCACTAAAAGAGGAATAGCATTTTCCATGGTACCGTGCATCGGCTGCTACAAGACAGCTTACGCTGTTTATTCGATGTGTAACCTCCTCACTTAAGGGATCTGTCCTTTCTTTTGCATAATTCAAAATCTGTCTTTTTAAAGTCAGAGAACGAACCATGTACATAGGTTGGCGTTTATCTACACTTTTCTTAACTTCCGCTTGAAAGTCGCATTTTCCGCCACAAAAAAAGCATTTTGTTTTAAAATCAAAGGTTTCTTTTGTAGAACGTAAAACTGTTTGTTTATTACTCTTACCTTCTTTTTCTCTCTTAATGTCTCGAAGAATATTTTTTTCCAAAATGTAGTTACGCCTGCAGTTCTTATGAACAGTTACAGATTTCATCGTATTCAAACTCACGAAATGTCCATCATTACGGCGTTCACTCACTCGAATCAAAGTTCCAATTCCATCCTTCACAACCACAGTCTCACTTTCATCCAGATTTGCATTACAAATAAAACATTTGCTTGTTGAAGCCATATCAGCACATATTTTCAAAAACTAGCTTTTCATTGTACGTTTCTGCTTTGACGCTTCACGTTTAACTGGTGCAGGCATAGGCAAGATGTAAGGTCGCAGCTATGCTTCAACCCATGCTTCAAACACATGGCCCTTGTTCTGTTCTAAATTTAGCCCAAAGTTTATGGGTGTCACAAATGTTCTAACTTCTAACATGAAAACAGATCCCCCATTCAAGAAACAGGTCCATGTGAAAACTTTACTTTTCCCATACGCAGTCAAAACACTACTACAACAACTACCACAAACTAATATATCATTAAATAATTACATATAAATCAAATTAATTGTTAAAAATATTAAAAATCGTATTTATCAATTACTTACTGCATTATACACATATGCATAGTCTTGAATCAATTTTTCAGAAAATGAGTCACTGATCCATTTTCGGATAAATGTTGATATAATATTTAATTGTTTAAATAAAAAAAAATTATCTAGCAATATTTATAGAGAAATGTTTGCTCTACAATTTTAGTCCTATTAATTTTTATCGGAAAACCACTACATTTAGAGATACGTGCATGAGAAAGAGCGTGTGGTCCGCGAGCTCAAACTCACCCCCTACTCCGGGGGCGGATTACTCGGAAACTATGAACCGCACAATAAAAATGCATATAACCTTTCATGTTCAGAATTCTATTTACTATTTTTTTGTACTGAACTATTTTTATCATCCGATGCACCTTTCTCCAAATAATCGCCAAAAACCAATTTTTGGGGGTTGTTTGTTAGATTTAAGGGTGGTAGCGTTCACTGGCCTGAGGGAAACTCTTTTGGTAATTGATTCGGATGCCATAAGGAACCACGTACGATAGAAATAAAAACTTTATGTTTTTTTTCTGGAAAACACCTGTTTTCAAGCTAATTTGACTGGACTAAAAGCTTACTTCTATTTACTTTGTCAAATGCTTTTTCTAGGTCAACAAATGCACAGAAAACTTTCTTTTCTACTCTCAAGCTTTTTTCTGTGATCTGTCTTAAACTAAATATCTGATCTGTACATGATCTTCCTGGCATAAATCCACTTTGGACTTCCCATATTTTTTCTTCTGTAATTTTCATTACCCTACGAATTAGAATTTTTGAGTATATTTTACTTACGGCACTTAGTAAGCTGATACCTCTGTAATTACTGCAGTTGCTTTTATCTGCTTTTCTTTTGTATATTGGTACGATAATCGCTTTTCTCCAATTGTCTGGGACTTCTTCCATCTCGATACATAAATTTATCAATTCGCACAACCTGTGAGGTATGTACTCGCCACCGTATTTGAGCATTTCAGCGCTAATACTGTCTACACCAGCAGCCTTACCGTTTTTTAAGTTCCTAATTATGTCTCGAACTTCTGTTGCCCTATATCTTCACCTCCTAATAATTCTTTAAAAGAGTCTTTTAAAGCGTCTACTATCCCGTCTATATTATATAGCATTTCACCTTTGCTGTTTCTCATGCTGACAAACTCTACTTTTACTTTCTTTCATCTCTTTAAATAATAGTTGCATGGTTCCTTCATAGTTTCAGAATTCCTCCAAAGCCGTTTTTTATTTTCTTCCCTTCTTCTGTTTTAATTTAATCTTTACTCTCCTCGACCAGTCGTTTAACTTTTCTTTTTTTGTGTCTGTAATCGCTTTTAAGTCTATTTCTCTCCTCATCGCTATGACCTGTGATGTGTAGCGTTTTTTGTGCGCTTCTTTCTTTTCTTTTTGGGCTACCTTAATTTCGTCATTCCACCACGCATCACCAGACTTTCTTTCTATCACTGCCGTACCACACACTTAAATCGCATTTTTAACAATGATATCCCATAGCTAATTTAAAAAAAAATTAAGGGAATATTATATTTGAACATTTTAATAAATAAAGTGCAGAACAAAAATTGTAAAAAAGTGGAGGCAGCGAGAATATAGTCCTCAAACTTCCGCCTACAAACCCAACGCGCTAATGCCTCAGCTACTCGGCCAGTTAGTTCAAAGCTATATTTTTCTAGTCCGTAAGACCGGCAGCGGAAAACTTATACTCGTTTTTCTCGAAACTGGCTGCCAAAAAAACCCCAAAAACGAATTATTAGACTTTTTGAATCAGAAAGTGATTTTTTTTTTAATTTTGATTTTTTCGTCAGTTGCATTTTCAAACCTGCATAAAAAATAATTCATAACCGATTTTAAAGTTTATAAAGGCTGAATTTATTCCTTTAAGAGAGAGTAGTTTTAGGTACAATACTTACCATACATGCATATCGAAAACTAAAAAATAAGGCCGCCATCTTCAAAGTTGTCTATAAATTCACTAAATTTCACAAAACTAAAAGATGCCAATTTCTTATTTTCGAGTTCAGCGATGTCGCTTTGGTATAAAGTTGTAAGGTATAGTATACCTATAATAGTATATTATAGTATAATGTAGTATAATTTTATTGAAGGCTTTGTTATGCCTTTGAATAAATATTTAGAAGGCTAAAAAAGTACTTCTCATCAAATTTACCATTTTCACACCAATCGAATTACTATAGTCCAAACTTTATATGTGAATATTATATACAAATTCATAGATTCAACCTTGTGCAAAAAGCCTTAGGGGCTTTTCTGTGCATTTTAATTTCTAAGGTACAGTGAATTCTTGAAACTCCCTCTGTTTTCACGAGTTTGATGATTTATTTTGAAAAAAATTGCTTTTATATAAAAATAATCTGCAGAGAAATGGTGTATTTAATAAAAATACAACTTTTTTTACGTACAGCTATTTTTAATCGTTTAGATGATTCCTCTACAGTTTTAATTCAAATCTAAAACTTTAAACTTATTGAATAATATTATAAATTTAAATTGTACCAAAAGAAATAATTTCAAACTCTAATATTCAAAATTGGATGATTCCGTATTGAAAACTCTAATTTAAAAATTTACAAAAAAATCAATCTTATTCCCAAAATCCATATGTGTATGTAATTTATCAATATTACTATCAATTATTTATAAATCAATTACTTTTAATTTTAATAATAATTATAATAAATCTCTTTGCCTAAGGAATTTAGGTAAATATATAAACTAATAGTTGATGAAAATATTTTTCTTTTACAAATGCATTTTCTCTGAAACTACTAAAGATACACTGCCGTCGGAAATTGTCGGTACGACCAGCGCAAGTATGCTATTAAAAATCAACTGCTGATTTTGACACGTGATCACTTGTTCAAAATAGAAGGGAGAAACTTTATAAAATACGTTGTAACGTTATTAAATTCCGCGTTGAACGACACCTCATGGAGATATTTTTGATCTTTTGGCGAGAATATACAACATGAGAAGTTTAAAAAATAAATGCAAGAAGCTCTAAGTAATTTTATCCGATTTTGAGGTTCTATGATAGCATGAAAAAATAGATCATTTTGCGACACTTGTTAATGTATTATAAAATTCTGTGCAATATTAAAGGAGAATATATATATTTTTAATTTGGTTACTTTTATAATTCATCATATATAAGTATGTTTCAATATTTCTTATGTGTATTTTTACAACCCTGCTACGAAATCTTTCAAAATATTATCGACACATGAGTTGAAGCATCGCATTGGTTCAAAGAATGTTGTATGAACAGATTTTGTCTCACTGAAATCTGTATTCATTAGGGTGGTTCAAAAATCCATTGGAAAATTTTGTTCTCGGATTTTTATGCATATCGCCCGGAAATTTGTTCGAATCCACAAAAAAATAAGTCAGTATCAGCTGAATCGAGTTGATTCTCAACATTTGTGTTCAAAAAAATCCATTGGAAAATTTTTTTCTCGGATTTTTATGGATATCGCCCGGAAATTTGTTCGAATCCACACAAAAATAAGTCAGTATCAGCTGAATCGAGTTGAAACTCAACATTTGTATTCAAAATTAGCCATAGAATACGAGTAAAATATTATTTTTTGAATATTACCCCCATAAGTCTGTTTTATAGGGTCCCAAAAAAACCCATAAGTGAAAAAATGGGGTTTGCGTGTTTTTTCTTTGCGCTAATTATGATTAGTTTGCTGTTTTTTAAATGCAAATTGTTTCTAATACATAAAATACTACTTTATACTGAGAATTAGATGTTTACATACCTTTTTTAAACAATTCATTATTGTTTCGATCAATTTTCTCTTAGAATAGAGATGGATAGTCGCGTTTTTTTTTTAAAAAATTGTCCACTTTTTGTCCAATTTTGAATTAGTGTGAGGTAATGATTAATGTTACCAAAAATATTTTTTTAAACAATTGATTAATAGTTTTAATAATATTCTCTTTGAATAATCGTATACATTGCGTTTTTTTCTGATATTTTTTACTTTTTGTCCACTTTTCACTTGGAGTGAGTTAATATTTAATTCAATTCAGCAAAAATAATTGGTTAAACAAATTATCATTGTTTATAGCTATCTTCTTCTACATTAATACTAGATAGTTGCGAGTTTATTTTCTAAATTTTTAAATTTTTGCCCACTTTTCAATTAGAGTGAAGTTTAATTTATTAATTTAATTTAATTCATTCAAGAAGACAAAAATAATTGTTTAAACAATTTATTATCATTGTTAATAATATTCTCTTTGCTTAATGGTAGAAAGTAGCGATTTTTTTCTGAAATTTTAAACTATTTGTCTATTTTTAATTTGGAGTGACCTAATAGTTAATTAAATTTATCAAAAATAATTGTTTGAACAAATAAATATTGTTTATAACTATTTTCATCTATATTAATGCCAGATAGTTGCGTTTTTCTGAAATTTTTCACATTTTTCTCCACTTTTCACTTGGTGAATTAATAATTAATGCAACTTAACAAAAATATTTGTTTCAACAATTTATCTCTTAGATAAGTGCTAGAAAGTTGCGGGCTTTTTTGAAATGTTTAACTTTGCTTTGCCTTTTTATTTATGAACCAATAACAAATAAACATTAGAGAGAATCATATCTTAAACAATCTCTTTTGTTGTGAATATATTTTTCTGAAATAAAACAGATATTTGATATATGCTTCAGATTTTCTACGTGGATTATATTGAATATAACTTTTTCTTGCAGTAGTTACTGTTGCATGTTGTACCTGGGTAATGGGTATACCTGATTTTAGGAAACATTGCCTTGCTTTGTAAAGGATTTTCACAATTTGTCAAGTGCTTCGGGTTTTCCTTTATAATCATCGTCATTTAAAACTGGATGTATCAGAGAGTGCTGTTTTAGTGTTGAACGAAGTGAAAAGTTTTTGGACCAAAGCACCCTTACCTGTACAAAGTGACTAAAGCTGTAAAAAAAAGATTTATTCCAGAAATCGCGGATTCTTCAAAAGAGTTCAAATCGTCAGTAAGAAGTGCAAAAAAGGAATGAGAACGATTTCAAACAGTTACTTAGTGAACTGTTTGACATAGCCGATATAAATATAGATGATATAGACGTTCTTTTTTGCATTCATATTTTTGAAGATGATAAACAATTTCTGATACTTCAAAAAGAAAAAGGACGTGAAGGATACATGGCTGAAGTTGATAAATCTTTACAAGAGAAACCCGAAAACAGGAGAAGCGAATCGAAGAAGAGCAGGGCAGATGTAGACGAGTTTATGAAGCACATAAAATGCAGGTACGTCATTTAATTATAATTTGGAAATAAGTTTTAATATCATTTATATTCTATAATAACAAAATAAAGTAAAATGAAAGCTTCCTGGTAGTTTCGTCCCAAAAATTAATGAGGCCTCCTATATTTTTGGTACAAATCAAAATCTTTTTTTGGTGAAATATCAGCTGTTATGTTTTTGATTGAAAATTGATATTTTTATGTCGAAAATTCAACTCCTCGGTTAAAAGTTAAACTACTTTCTTAAAAATTGATTTTTTCGGTTGAAGATTTACAATTTCAATAGAAAATGCATCTCTTTGGTTGAAAATGGAACTACTTTCTTGAAACTTCCCTTTTTGGGTTAAAAATTGATTTTTGTAACTGAAAATTTAACTATTTTGTTGAAAATTAGTTTTTTTTTAAATGTCATACTTCCAGATTGATAATTCAACTGTTTTTTTTTTGTCTAGAAAATTCCTGTTCTGTTCTAAAAATTGAGCAATATGGTAAAAAATTGAACAATTTTGTAGAAGATTCTTTTTTTTTATTGGAAATATTTTTTTCTTGAAAATTTGTCTTTTGTAGTAGAAAATAAATCTACCTGATAGTATGTATTTTGTTGAATTTTTTTTCAGTTTGAAAACTAATTTTTTTAAATTAAAATTTAACTATTTGATCAAAAATGAACGTGTTTGGTAAAATTTCATATTTTCGGGTTGAAAATTCAATGCTTTTGTACATAAATTTAATCTTTTTTTCATAGAAATTCAACAATTTGGTCGAAAATTTTTGGTAGAGAATTTAACTGTTTTGTAGAAATTTGTCTTTTTTATTGAAAATTAATTTTGTCAAATGAAAATTTAAATATTCCATTTTTGGTTTAAAGTACATTTTTTCAGTTTAGAAATTCAATTTTTTGGATGACAATTCGTATTTTCTTGTAAAAAATTAATCTTCTTAGCTGAAAATTAAACTATTCAGTTAAAAATGTATTTATTCTGTTGAAAAGTTCTTTTTTTCGTTTGAAGCATAATTTTTTTCAACTTAAAATTGAACTATTTCATTGAAAACTATTTTTTTTAAACTTTATATTTTTGGTCGAAAATTCAACTGTTTTGCATAGAAAATTCACTTTTTTTTGTCTTGAAAACTCAACAGTTTATTGGTAAAAAATGCAACTGTTTTGTAGAAGATTCGTTTCTTTATATATATATATTTTTTTTTTAATGACAATTTAACTGTTCCATTTTTAAAAATTGATCTTTCTAGTTTGAAAATTAACCTATTTGGTTAAAAATGTATGTAATTTGTTGAAGATTAGTCTTTTTTGGTGCAAAATTTATCTTCGTGATTGAAAGTTTATCTTTTTGGTTGCAAATGCCGATTTTTGCATCACAGATGTTTGTGGAGATATCTCATATCCAGTACTTACGTGGAATTGTATATACGGTTCCATTGGGATTATTGTGGGACTTTTTGTTAGTCACTGAATTTACCGAATCCGCACATTTTCAAAAATGAGACTTTTGGCTCAATAAACGAAGAAAATTAAAGTACACGTGCCTTAAGGATTTGTTCATAATCTTAGTCTTTATTTCTTTTCATAAACATGCCATAAGAGCCTAATTGTAAATGTGTGGTTAGGCCCATGCCGTGCAGTCGCATCAAGCTGAACAGCTAATCGGTGACAAGTTTTGGCGCAAGAAGTAAATTCTCACTTTACTTTTTTTTAATTAAAGAATTGGATTTTGATCACCGCTCAAATTTGAGAAAACGTGCTCCTCAAGCGAACAAAAGTCTCCCTGGATTTTCTCATACCCAAATAACATTTTCCAATCAAACTTTTTCAGGGTTCTATCCAGCACTGATTTACCTTGAAAGTAACAAGTCTTTTTTATAAGTTCCTACTTATTTTAAAAACATATTATTTCGAGAATATTAACCCTTGATTGAAAAATCAAAATATTTACGCATTATGTCTACCAGTTATTTAAAATTTATATTTTCTTCATTTCAGTCAATTTTTCGGAAATGCAGGAGTCATCCAGTTCTAGTAGTACTTCGCTGGAAGAGAGGCGACAGGTGGTTAAAGATAAATATGCAGAAGGCCCCGATTTCGCATCACCCATGTCGGTAGATCAATCTTTTACTTGTTCAAATTCAGATTCACATGCAGAAGCGACGTCATCTAAACCGAAGCGAAAGATTGTCACTGAAGCTTGCCTCAGCTTCAGACGCTGCTGAAGTAAGTGACAGACAAGCCACACGTATTTCAGTGGCTGCCTGCGAATCTTTCTGCATTGATCCTGATAGTGTTGTTGTCAGTCGATCTTTAATTCGCAAGTTTACTTTGAGGGGAAAGCATTTGTCGTGCACTGGGACGACAAATTGATTCAATCTCTAACAAGGCAAAGAAATGTTGATCGATTGCCCGTAGTTGTCACTGCTGAATACAACGAAATTCTGCTATGAGTTTTCGAGCTGGAAAGTCTATCAGGACAGGAAGAAGCAGAAGCTGTTTTTGAATATCTTCAGGAATGGGATTTTACTGACCCTATACAAGGAATGCTGCGATACGGAAGTTACCAACACTAGTGTGAAAAATGGTGTCTATACTTTGTTGGAGGATAAAATAGTAAGGCATCTTCTATATTTTATGTACAGACATATTCCGGAGATACTCCTGAAGAGTGCATTTGAAGTAAAGTTCGGGAAAACAACAGGTCCATCTGTTCCTTTCTTCAAAAAATTTCAGGATGAGTGGGTCAGTTTCGACTGCCAGAACTACGATTTATGAATGACCAATGTGTAAAAAGTACCCGGACAAGTAAGGAAAAAGATATCCTGGTCTTTCTAATGAAGAGACTGGATGACGATTATTATCGGGAGGACTACAGGGAGATCCTTGAGCTGGCGATAATATTTTTGGGCGGGATCCCAAAGTGTAGAATTTTTTATCGTCGTTCAGGTACTATGCATCAGGCAAGGTGGATGGTAAAAGCCTCTACTGACTAAAAATTTTCCTGCCACGAAACAAATACCTCATGTCTTCTGCAGAAGAATCTGTTTGTAGGCAGATTTGCGTTTTCCTGGTGTTGATTTACATTAAATACTGGGTTGAATCTGCACGAGCAGACAGAGCACCGGTTCAGGATCTGCAATTAATAAACTTAAAGCGTCTGCCAGCCTCATCCGTTCATGAGATTCTCGCAAAGGATATCGACGATTTGATCTCAAAAAAATCAAAAGATTTTTTCATTCTCTTTCAAATTAACACATCCTTTCTCAGCAAAGACGCGAATCTTTAGAAAACTGATGTAGAATATCAGCAAGGTGCGCATGCAGTCAGAAAATTAAAAGTAGTCAACATCGTAGCAGAACGAGGGGTAAAATAGAAATTTGACTTTCATTCTCTTCTTACTAAAGACGAAAGTCAGAAACAATATTTACCACAAATGGTAACAGAGTACTGGAAGCAATTTTCTGACTGCTGTAAGTCTACCTTGCCCCGTGAGATGTTATAATCCATTAATTATTTGTATGAGGTTTTTTAAAATCTTTATATATGTATACTATCATCGACGAGACGGGTTTTCTCGAGAGAAGGGGGGGGGCTGATATTAAAATATGTGCAATTCCAAATTTTTCTGTTACGCTTTGCAATAAACTTCTTGTCGTAATTGAAGACAAAACTTTTACAAGTAATTTACAGCCCTAGTCCTCCCACCTGCTCCTAATTATTCCATTCTTTTTTTTTGTTTCTAGCATTACTCTAAGAGAAGATAGTTCTAAACAATAAACAATTGTTTAAATAAGAATTTTTCCTAACTTGTATTAATTATTACCTCACTAAGTGAAAAGTGGACTAAAAGTTTGAGTTCAGAAAAACCGCAACTTTTTAGCACTTATCTAAGAAAAGATAGTTATAAACAATAATAAATTGTTTAAACAACTGTGTTTGTAGACTTCCATTGTTTATTTATTTATTAAGTAAAAAGAGTAAAAAGTTTTTATGTAAAATCATAATTAGCGCCAAAAACTCGCAAAAACCATTTTTTCACTTATGGAGTTTTTTTTTGGGTTCCTATAAAACAGACTTATGGGGGTGGTATTTAAAAAGTAGTATTTTTTTCATATTCCATGGTTAATTGTGAAGAGAAATATTGAGTATCAACTCGATTCACCTAATACTGATGTTTCTGAATAGAATGTACAAAAACGTATTCTTTTCTTCTGGGAAATACGTGTTAAACTTCATAGAGCTTGCGCCACCTCTGAATATCATTTTTTTCCAAACCAAAAAATGGATTTATTTTTTTGTAGATTCGAACAAATTTCCGGGCGATATGCATGAAAATACGAAGAAAAAATGTTTGGACCACCCTAATATTCATATTGTTACTTTTTTTATTCGGAAGTTCGTCCGCGGCAGCATTAAAATCGGATTTTAGATTTATATTTTCACTCTTTTTAATTTTCTTTAAAATTGTCATTAATATTAAAATTCCATTAAGTAAACAAAAAAGAGAAAACTTCCAAATTGATATTAAAAAATTTATAATCTACCGTACTTTATACCGTACAAAATGAATTTTTAAGAAAATAGTTCAACTTTCAACAAAAAGAATTAAATTTTCAACCAAATAGGTGAATTTTTAACCAAATTTTTGAATTTTCAACAAAATGTTTGAATTATCAAACAAAAACAATTAATCTCTAATCAAAACCTGTTACATTTTCAATCACATAATTCCATTTTTTCGAGACAGTTGCATTTTTGACAACAAATTTTAATTGAGAAAGGTGAATTTTCTGTCCTAATAGACGATTTAAAAAAAACAGTTGAATTGTATATTAAAAAACATAATTCTTTAATAAAATACTTACATTTTCAACAAAATGATGAATTTTTAGCAAAATAGTGGAATTGTTAACCAAATACTCGAATTTTCTACCTGCAAAGATATATTTTAAACCAAATAGTCGAATTTTTAAAAGAAAAAGATTAAACTTCAATCGAAATAGAGTTAGCATTTCAACCAAAAAGAAACAAACGAATTTTTAACAAAATATAATTAAACCTGCAACAAAAGGCAAGTTTAAGCGCGCCTATGGCGCGCGGCTTGTCGGATCTCGCGCTTCGCGCTCGATAATATATTAACCTCGCACTTTACGCTCGGTTTCTCTAAGTTTTTGCACTTTGTGTTCGACTTGGATGAAAAGAAAAAGTTTATTTGCAAATATTATAAAATTATGAAAACCTCTACATATGAAGTGATTGTTAAATTTATTTTTATTTCAGATTGAAAAAGAATTTTATTTACTTTTATTAATTTTATTTATGTCATAAGAATAAATTGTTCAAAAATTTTTAAAATGCGCCCACTTTTTGAATTTTCATCCAAAATATATGGCTAACAAACTTGACCTTTAGTTTAGGAGACTAAAAGAGTATACCAAAGGCCAATCCAATCGGTCAATTCTTTCGAAAGTTATCGTGCTCACAGACAGACATACAGACGACACATTCGTAAAAACCTGTTTTTTGGGTTCAGGGGGTCTCAATACGTCCACCCTCCGCCGGGGGGGGGGGGGGGGGGCGTCAAATTTTACACAAATCTAATACCTTCTGGTTGAGAATCTAAAAAGACAAATATTCAACAAAATACATGCATTTTCAAACAAATAGTTGAAATTTCAACTGAAAAAGATTAATTTTCAATCAAAAATGGAAATCTTACATTTTCAGTAAAAAAAAATTAATTTTCAACACAAAAAAGGGATTTTCAACCAAAAAGATGAATCTTCCAACTAAACGGACGAATTTTCAACAATCAAAGATTTTTCAGTAAAGAAAGAAAAACAAGTTCATTCAAATTGTTCATCTTTCAAGCCAAGAGACGAATCTTCTGTAAAAAAATTAATTTCCAACCCGAAAATATGAATTTTCAACAAAATAGTTCCATTTTCAACCAAAGAGATGAAACTTCAACGAAAGAAATAAGTTTTTGACGAAGTATTTGCGAGCGCGGCTCGCAAGTTTGAGCACACCCAGGGCGCGCGTCTTTTGGATCTCCCGCTTGATAATGTATTACAAGTCTACTTTTACAATTAAAGGCCGAAGCATCCACAACTGGCATTTGGTGATTGTGAACTCTCTTTTGTTAAAGCTCCTTTGGCTCATCACGTATCTCGTGCTTCGCACTTGATTTTGTCCAAAATGCGAACCATTCTACATTACGTTCAACTCTATTGTAATAATAAATTTGTAGTGCTTTTTTGGATGAACAAATTTTGTCTTCATTTTTTTTGGTAGCTTGCGTCGCTTGTCTAAAAATTTAATTATTTTATTTTTAATGTTATTTTTTACGATGAAAACAAAAACTACGCGTCTTATGAAAAAATTATTTACAAGAAATATTAGATCTTTTTTGGGGGAACAACGTTTGCCTATAATTTTTTTTTCGTACCTTGTGTCGTTTTTCCATAATTTTTATTTTTAATGTTATTTTTTATTATTAAAACAAAAACTACACTTCCTATTAAAAAGTGATTCATAAAAAATTTGTAGATCTTTTTTGAGTGCACAATTTTTGCATGTTCATTTTTTTCGTAGCTTGTGTCGTTTGTTCAAAGGTTTTTATCTTAATTTTAATGTTGTTTTTTACGAATAAAATAAAAAATACGCGTCCTATCAAAAAGTCATTTATAACAAATGTGTAAATCTTTTTCTGGTGCACAATTTTGGTCTATTCATATTTTTTCGTATCTTGCATAGTTTGACCGAAAAATGCAATTTTTTATTTTTTTATAATTTTTTGTGCGGTAAACCCAAAACCGTTGGAACAAAAATTTGAATTTTTGATTTTTCAAGAGAATTCAAAAAGTTGTCATGATAATCTTGTAGGGCTTTCAAAAAGGAACGTTTTTCTTCTTTTGACTTTTTTTTCATATCGTGCGTTGTTTGGCTTAAAATATTTTTTTTTCTAATTTTGCAAATGCTATAACTCGGATAATTTTCTTTTTATCGAAAAAAGTCCTAAGGATAGATTGTCCCAACTTTCCGATTACTGTGAATAGCCATACATAAAATTTCAATATTTTGAAAAAAATTATCTCCAAATTTTTTAAAATGCCATAACTTTTTGAATGTTTATCCAAAATAGCTGGCTATCCAACTTGACCTTCAGTTTCAGACACTAAAAGAGTGCACCAAAGGTCAATCGAATAGATTAATTCTTTCCAAAGGCATCGTGCTCACAGACAGACAAACATATATAAATACATACAGGAATACATACAGTCATGCATGCATACATACATACATACAGACATGCATACATAAATACAGACATGCATACATGCATACGGACATACAGATAGACGCACTCGTAAAAACCGGTTTTCAACAAACAAATGATTTTATTAACACAGCGGCTCAACCTTCAACCAAGTAGATCAATTTTGGTATACTTGAAGAGTATACCAAAGCACAATCCAATTTGTCAATTCTTTCGAAAGTTATCTTGCTCGCAGACAGACAGATACATTCGTAAAAACCTGTTTTTCGAGTTCAGGGGGTCTCAAAACGTGGACGTTTGACAAAAACGGGGGGAGGGGAGGCAAAGTTACACAAATCTAATACTTTCTCTGATGAGAATGTAAAAAGTGCGCATCCTATGAAAAAAACAACAATTTTGTCATTGAACATTTTATTGCAATTTGTATCGTTTTCCCATATATTTAATTTGTTTATTTTTAATGTTAAACTTTACGATTTGAACCAAAAATACGCATCCTAGCGTTAAGTGGTTCTAAGAAAAATTTTGCAATAAAAGTTTTTTAGAAATTTGTAGATCATTTTTGGTTGAACAACTTTGGTCTATTAATTTTTGTTCGTCTCCTGTGTGTTTTTCCAACATTTTTTTTAGTGCTATTTTTTACTAAGCTTCTTCAAAAAATTACTTATGACCAATTTTTATAGTTCCTTTTTGTGTGAGCAACTTTTGTCTATTCGTTTTGATGTGTAAACATCTTAGACCTCGATATGGGGAGTCGCGCCTGGGTTGAGTGAAAACATGGCTCGAAAGTGTAATGCAAGTCTCTGACACACGCCTTGTGTCATGTGTCAGAGACCGGAGGCTTGCTTTCTCTCCACCCACTCAAAGGAGCCCTTTAGTTATTCTTCTCTCTCCACCCCCCTCTCTATAAAAAAATGGTTATTTCCAAACTTATTTATATTTTTCGTAAGCATTAAAATTTGATGTTTTTTCAAACAACTTCTAATAAAATTAACACATACTGCCTTTCATGTATGCCAATAAAACGGGTACTTTTATCACCTTTCATGCAATAATTGAAAGAAAATTAACAGTTTATTATTATTAAAACTAGGATACTGGTTCAACCTATTGGAAAATAGATGTCTGATAACTTTTGCACGGCATTACATGCAAGAGAAAATAAATTTGTATGCTTCTACATGTACGTGAGTTATTATTTGCTTTATGTAAGATTTCAATTTCAGTTAACGTTTACCGAAGATGTTTACACATAAATCTGTCTTGGGTCGTAGTTTAGGACGCACATGATGTTTTTTTCATAGCTTGCGTCGTTTTTCCAAAGATTTAATTTGTCTATTTTTAATACTATTCGTTACGAATAAAACAAAAATTACGTATCCTATCAAAAAGTGATCAATAACAAATTTGTAGATCTTTTTTATATGCACAATTTTTGTTTCTTCGTCTTTTTTCATATCTTGCATAGTTTGACCGCAAACTGGAATTTTTGATTTTTCATTATTTTTTTGTGCGATCAAATTTTGAATTTTTGATTTTTCAAATAATTGAAAAAGTTATGACAATATTGTAGGGTGTTCAAAAAGCAGCGTTTTTCTCCTCGTGAGTTTTTTTTATATCGTGCGTTTTTTGGTTTGAAATGTTCATTTTCGTTTGTTATTTGGAATTTTGAAAATGCTATAACTCAGGTAATTTTTTTTATCAGAAATTAAATCTTGAAAAAATTGGTCTGAAAAATGTTCAAAATGTGCTCACTTTTTGCATTTTTAACCAAAATGGCTGGCTAGCGAACTTGACCTTCAATTTGAGACACTAAAAAAGTATACCAAAGGCGAACCAATCTGTTAATTTTTTCGAAAGTTATCGTGCTAACAAGCTAAAAATCTACAGACAGACAAACAGACAGGCATTCACATTCATAAAAACCTGTTTTTAGGATTCAGGGGGTCTCAAAACGTGGACATTTAACAACACTGGGAGGGGGGGAGGGGTACAATAACATAATACCTTCTCATTATAGGATGTGAATGTAAAAATATGAATCCTCTGCAATAGTTAATTAACTAAACAGTTCCATTTTTATCCAAAAAAGATGGAATTTTCAACCAAAAAGACGAATTTTCAACAAAAAGTTAATTTCCACAAAACATATGAATTTTCATACAAAATGGTTGACTTTAAAAAAGTGTGGAATTTCCAACCAAATAATAAAATTTTAACTAAAATTATAACCGTCAGGAGGAAGCAACTAAAAAAAAAAGACAAAAAGATTCATACATGTTTATTGGAAAAAAATTTGTTATCAGCTTTGAGGTAAAAACTTAAGCTATCTATTAATATCCTTTTAATTATTTTTTACTGTATTTCTGAATTTCAGAAACATTTTATACTTTAATCGGCTCTCCCGAAATATTTTCCAAAAGATCTGTGCATGAAAGATAAAAACCTGGAGTCGTATACGGACTGAACCAGAACTGGAGCACTCAGTAATGGGACCGGCGTTGATATTGAGATCTGAAATCTAGGTTGCGCTAGTGTCGCGAACTAGCACAAGGAGGTCGAATTTTCAAGATGCACTTTAATTTGAACATAAAAGTGAATTTACGATTGTTCTGCTGAGTTTAAAACAAACAGTAAGTATTAAAAATAAATCCTTATCTGAAAAAAAGTGTTTACGGTGGAATTTTTATCATGCTAAGCGAAAAATCCGTTTCCTGTAAAAACTCTTTATACCAAAAAAATAATTTTACTGTATCATGTAAGTTTCAACACATTATAAGCCTAAATGAACTTTAATTAATGTATATTATGGCGAAAAATTTGATCCAGAATCTGCAAAGAATATCAATAATAGACGATCAAAACTGAAGTACGAATTCTAACCTAGCATCTAGGTTATATTCTTTTAGACAGTAAATGTTTTAACAGACAAACTATTTTCCACTGAAAATTTTAAAAGTCCCATCTGAAACACATTGTTTTTGATAAATATTTATTTTCAACATTCACTAATTGTTTTGAACTCAACAAAAAAATCGTAATATCATATTTTTGTGCACAAATTAAGATGCATCTTAAAAATTCGACCTCCTTACGTTAGTTCATACTTCGGCCGCATTAAAATTCTAGGTGGCGTCTCGTAGTTCTGCGCTTCCCAATTTGTAGCACATTGATTGGCCTTATGATGGTCTTTCTAATTTCCTGTAAATAAGATTTTCGGTAAGACATATGGCATATGGGACATAAGGGGATGGCGATTTGTCAAGCTCAGCTTCGAGGGCATCACCGAGAGTGGAGACATGCCTGTTACGCAGGCACAAGGCATTATCTGTAGTTTCCTGAGTGTTTTGTTATTTGGAAAGCGTTGTGGTTCTTTATTTTTGCACGCAAATGACCCATACATACCTGGCATGTCGAAAATAGTATCTTAAACTAACACCTCAACACTGCGTTATGAAGGACATAATGCGAACAGCAGACGTTGCCACCGTTGGAACCGCCGTCTTGTGCATCTCAACGCTCACTAGCAACCCTAGCGACCGCAAGTGTCAGTCGCCGTTCTCATAGGCTTGAAAAATATTGAGTGTTATTTTGTTTTTATTTTTTTTTTTTGTTTTAGAGAAAAACCTCTCTCAATGAGGAAGCAAAGTGCTCATAAAATGAGCAAAAAGAAATACACCCATAGTACTTCGCAGCGTTATTTTTTGTTTGAAGGCCTTAAAATATAAATTGTTCCAACTTTAATAGCTTCTATTTTGAAAGTGTACCAGTCGTGTATTTCATCTAGAAAAATTGAAATTTGAAGGCTGTTTTTAAATCTATCATTAATTTTGAACCAATCATTTAAGATTATACGAATTTATTCTAACTTGAAAGCGTTTGAAATTTAATAATAATGTAAATAGAAATGTTTAAAGTTGTGTACAATTTCAAATTGCACAATATTGGTCGTTTTAAAGACTTTAATCGGGAAAAAGTTTGAATAACTGAGAAATGACCTCGGTTTTGTTATTGTTGACATTTAAGTCGTCACCCTGCGAATTAACAGACTTGAAGCTGTTTAATATTTGAGGCTCTGATTTAAAAATAATTATGCATTATGAAATCCCTTCTAATTAAAAATGGTATATCACTAAGTTGCTCAAGTCGGAATTATTTAATTACATTCAACTTCCAATATAAGAACCCCCGGTTTACGATATTCCTACAATTGATGTCGTCGGCAGTTTCTTGATGAGGGGAGTCGCGGGACCGAGAGAGGCGGTGCTCAGACTATCGTGACAAACAGCATGAGAGCCGCACTCTTAGCGCATTAGTTTCGACGAACTTACTTATAATGTAATAACTAATAACGTTTATGTATTAATAAATATTTACAATGGAGGCAAATGTGTTGGAAATTTTTTGTTTATAATTGTAAAAATGTATTAGTACGTAAACGTTAAACGTTCCCCACTCCCTTTTTATTTATTTTCCAACCCTTCAACGCGATATCTCATTTTGTGTGGTATGGTATAGTTCAAAATAAAAATGTCAGTAAGGTAGGAATCGGATAAGTGTCCCATGTCCTTAAGGGGATTTATCAGCGTTATAAAAAGGAATTCCAGTTTCCGG
>CAKNXH010053512.1:10922-25384 GCA_932178445.1 Andricus quercusramuli | reverse complement strand
CATAAACCAACGAGGTAACTAGAAATGAATCCTATGTAAAATATTCATTCCACGATTAATTCAGAATCCATGGTCCGTGAAAAGGTACCCTTAAATCTAGTCGAGTGATGATCGACGCGCCGTTAGTTCGGCGTTGCGCCGCTGTGGACAAACCAGGAGGTTCATTATGCAAAATTAATCGTAGGTGGCAGCACCGAGCCGAGTACTAGATCCTCTGTCAATGAGAGACAAAAAAAATACAGTGCTTAGTGTACGGTTGCTTATAATTAAATACATAAGGGTAAATAATCCTTAAATATGTGTTTAGTGCTTATACAAAGGTAATTTATACTTTTAGTGAAAATGATGCATACAATGGGATATATGGTGAACTATAGTAAACCAAACCTCACTTTGCATGTGACAGTCAGAATAGTACATTGTGTATCAAGGGCGTGAAGGAGGCAAAATAGCCGTACGCCCTTGATACACACTATACTTTTTGTCCTACCCTCCTTGAAAACAAGCATGTGAATTTTTCAGCATAAGCCACAGGCGAATGATGCAATCACACGCCTATAGGCGCACGTGTATCACACGCTATTTTTTGCAACGCCAGAAGCAGCCACTTCACGCCTGCTTAACGTGCATGCAGTGGCGCGTTTTCAAGGGGGGTTGGACAAAAAAGGATTTATCAACCTTTTACGAATGCTATGTGATGAATATTTATAAGAAAGTTTGAAAAATATATGTTGTTATCTTTACAAGGTAGAATTAAAGAATTCTAAATAGAAAACATCTTAAATGGAAGTTACAAAATTAAGTTACTGTTGGAGAATTTCAAACAAATTTTGAATTTTTTGTTCCAAATTGAAAATTTATGAAATTTGAAAGAAAAAATTAGCACAATTTTGTCTATACGTTCCATTCAACGTAGATTTACACCTAAAATGAGTCACACATAATTTAAAAATGGTAATACATATTTCGGAAGTTATCCAGTTTCAAAATATTTACAAAAACATAAAAAATAGTTACGCTCAAATGTTATAACAAATAATAAATATTCATTTTTAATATTTTTATGGTTTCAGGAATTCTAAATTTCATCATGTTTAAATTTCGGGAATATATATTTTATTTTGAAAAAATGAAATCACACCGGCTGCTGCACTTCAACTTACATGAACTGATTTACATTATGTTTCTTGACATTTACGTTGATCAAAAAAATAAGTCTTGTTATTCTACAAAGCGCTTAAACGGCTATCACTTTTATCTGCAGTTTGCAATTCCGTTATTTTTAAATCGCTATCGCTACCCTGCGACGTTCTATGACCTACTTTCACTTTTTGGAATTGCAAGCTAACAAACTGAAATACAAGAAACTTATAGATGTAAAAATATATTTATTAGAAATCTGCATAATATAAATTGATTTACACTTTCTTCCATTAACAACAATAAACTTCTATAAAAATGTACATTTACATTAGACAAGCATTAATAATTAATTGACAATAAAAAGTAAATATATATCTTTCTATTGTAAAATAAATAAATCACTTGTTAGGGGCATGCTCTCCGGTGATCACGTGACCAAAACAGTCCTTACTGATTATGAAATTTTTTTTGGTGTTCACCATGTCCAAACGCAATGATACAGTGCTCTCAAAATTTTGAATATAGAAAATGAGACAATAAATTGCGTTTGTATATTTAGTTTCAGTAATAATTTTGAAAAAAATTTTCCATGTGAAAAATAAATGTGGAAAATTTAATAACCGAGCTTGGTTATGTGATCTCTACTTTACCGACGTTGAAATGCTCCAAAAATAATGACAGGTTACGTGTGTGCAGATACTTATTTTTTGATTTGCAACGAATGTGCATGGTAACGTTGCAACGAATGTGAATGGTAATAATTTTGAAACAAAATTTCCATGTAAAAAATAAATGTGTAAAATTATTTTCATTTTTTTTTTGGTGCTCGCTACGTCCACACGGATTGACATATCGTGTTTAGAATTTGAACGATTGAATAAAAAGCACTAGAGAACGTTTGTATACATCAATATGTTTATAATTTCAAGGAAATTTCATTTATAAATTGATAAAATAGGATATTACCATTCGAGTTGCAGCACGTGCAGGTAAAGTATGGTTTGATGCATTTCAGATTTTTTGATTCACGTATGTTGATAACTGACACAAATTTTGGACTAAGTCGTCTGAATATTAAAAAAATCAATATATACAATAACACTTGCACATTCCTTGCAAATCAAAAAATAAGTATCTGCACGCACGTAACCTGTCATTATTTTTGGAGCATTTCAACGTCGGTAAAGTAGAGATCACATAACCAAGCTCGGTTATGAAATTTTCCACATTTATTTTTTACATGGAAAATTTTTTTCAAAATTATTACTGAAACTAAATATACAAACGCAATTTATTGTCTCATTTTCTATATTCCAAATTTTGAGAGCAATATATCATTGCGTTTGGACATGGTGAACACCAAAAAAAATTTCATAACCAAGGACTGGTTTGGTCACGTGATCACCGGAGAGCATGCCCTTAGAATCACAAATCATGATTAATCATTCATTTATGGTCAGCTACTGCGCGATTCACCCGATGTACAGAATGCGGGTTATTTGTTTTTGCACAAATGCAAATCATACTTCTTATTAGGTGTAAACGTTGTTACACAAATGGAAGTGTGAAGAACATTTTGATGACCTTCCTATTTAGATAATAATCAAAATGCTCCATATTACGTAATTAGACCACGGTGTAAAATCGGAAAAATAGATTTCAATTTGATCCTTGGATACAAAAATAAAAATGATCATCATACAAGAAATACTTTTATAAACAGCTTTAAGCTGCATTAAATTTCTTTATGTAAATATTGAATCACAAAATCCTTTTCACTAACTAGCAACGTGAATTTTATAAATTCCCCTTTCCACCTTCAACATTTATCGAGCCGTGTTCTTGGCCTCATTAAAAAGTTGGCGAGAAATTATTAGTCTTTGAATTTGGGCAGTACCCTCATATATCTGGAAAATCTTTGCATCTCTCATCAGTTTCTCTACTGGATATTCACTATTGAACCCAGCTCCACCGAATACCTGCAATTTATAAGATAAGGAAATAATTCACAGGCTAAGAAAATACATACGGAAGTCATAATTTCGAATTATTTTCTAATGAAAATTTAAAAGTACCTGAACAGCGTCGGTGGCTACCTTGTTGGCCACATCACCTGCGTAGCACTTAGCAATACTTGCGAGAATCGTAGATCTTGGATCTTTGTTGTCACTGGCCCATGCAGATCTCTGCATCATAAGTCTAGCTGTCTCAACTCCAATAGACATATCGGCAAGCATAAATGCCACAGCTTGAAAGTCTGCAATGGGTCTGCCGAATGCTTTGCGCTCCAAAGCGTAATTCGTGGCTTCGTCGAGGGCTCTTTGGGCCAAACCTACAGCACCAGCTGCTACCTACATATTTTTAATAAGATAAGGAACTTTTGAACGAAGAAATTTAAAACTTATCTATACATAACATTAAAATAATTATAAAATATATTTTGTATTCATAGAAACTATAGAAGGTTCCTAGAAACATTCTTACATATACAGTTTTTAATGTTATTTTTAATTTTAATTGAATAATTTTTATGAACTGGTCTTACAGAATTTGAATAAAATACTCACTGGAGGCCGGGTCAAATCGAAAGTTCCCATAGCGATTTTAAATCCAGCCCCTTCCCCTATAAGAACATTTTCTTCTGGTATGCGAACATCCTCGAATGTTACCATACGTGTGTCAGAAGCTTTTTGTCCCATGTTGATTTCCTATCAAACATTGAAAATATAAGTACAAATCATTGGACAATTTTACTTTTTAAGCAACCACAAAAAATTTAGCAGTTGTTAATTTTAAGATTGAAAAATTGAACGATTAGAGTTTTATATAAAGTTGAGGCATCTAAATATGGACAATAATTTGAAATTTGAGACATACAAAATTTAATGATTTCAAATTACTCAATTTCAAAACATCTTTAAACTGCGGAAGTTAAAATAAGACTTTATTTAGATTTAATTTATTCATTTAACAATTAGAAGAATCATAAGCTAACATTTATACCATTTTCGACTTAGGTATTTCTTGATAGGAATATCCTCCGCGTTTAATTCAATCTTAATCATTGATAGCTTATTTTGTTCTTTAAAATATTATGTACTATTTTATTTAGATACTTTTTACTTAAAATGAGCTGGAAATAAACTAGTTGGGTAGATCGTGGGATACATATTTCAAGTATTAGTTAATTAAACATGTTTTTTTTATTTAAATTTAACTGCTATTTAATAAGAACCATCAAAATATAATTGTATAATATATTTTAAAGGAAAAAGAAAGCTATCAATGATAAAGATTTAATCAAACTAACGATTTTTTTAAGCGAAAGAAAATCTGAAATAACTATACAAACAGTTGAGGATTCAATTTTTTTCTACATTTCACATTGGCGAGACAACTATTGAACATCAGGTTTCTAATTTGAAAACATTTAATTCTGAAAAAGGGTTAAGGTTAAAAACTACTGAATTCAGGTGTATCTGGTTCTGTATTCATTTAATTCTTATGAATTCTCTTGATTTTCATGTTCATTTTTAACTTAAAATATAAGAATAGATAACCATTTTGACCATAAAGAAACGAATTCAATTTATTATAAAATGTGTATACAGTAAAGTCCCCCTTATTTCAAGCCCCCCGTATCCGGCTATTTCAAATTGCGCAATTCCGTCAACTCCCACCACGGTCCCTGTACACTCTCCTCCGCGTCTGTGGACAAATGTACGAATAGTAATATTTCTGAAGTGTAGAATCTATTTTCTCACTCATGTTTCATTATTTTGTCAATTCACGACCTTTCAGTGCCACGAAATAAAATATAATATCCTACATTTCAGGGTAGTGTCACTGTAACCTCAGATTTCAGGCACTTGCTTGTATTGCGTGAAACTGAAAGGTTTTCAACCGATAAAAGGATGAAGAAACAGAAATGTGCACATGCATTCTACAATTGAAAAGATAACCATTCAGACACATTCCGACCTTGTAACTTATTACCTTTACGTTTAGAAGATTTTCTCAAAAAAGTAGTACGCAGTTGCAGTACCATGTACTAACTTTCTTCACGGCGGACATTTGCACCTATCCTAGCACGACGTCGTAGTATGCCATGTTGCAATACTCAATACGCAGCGAAATATTTGAGTCGTTCTTTGATTCTGCTACATTGACTTTTAGTTGGCAAATTATATTACATAAAAAAAAACACTGGAAAAATACTGGCACACATGATACGCGAATGCGCTAACTGTGGTAAAAGACCGCGACATTTTCAACTGCGCAAATTGGGGCCGTCTGAACCGTTTCCACATGGAATGCATCATATTGCTTAATATATTCCACTGAGGACTCGCGCACTCTCAGCGCTTCCGAGGCGAGAGTCGCAACCGTCTCTCGCCCTTTGAACTGAAAAACTGCGTGGGCCAGCAGTTCTAGTAATGTAAGGTCTATTTATGTGTATTATTATCGATAGTACGTATTTATTAATTTCAAATCAACCGCGGTTTTCGGCACATGCGCAGTTGAAAAAGATGCTTAGAGCAAGCGCAGCGATACAAGGCCGGGTAGCCAATGAGGGTCGCTTGATAAAAGAACCTGCCTACTCGTGTTAGAGGTGGGGGCCCCTCCAGCCCTGAAAATAACGAATCCCAACATTTCAAGGACGCGGAAATACGCGAGACTTTACTGTATTTAAAAAAGTGCAAATACTGTCACTGATTAGTAGAAGCGTCGCTCGAAAAATCTATCAACTTTTTCGACATTTCGTACATTACTGATGTAACTGATATATATATATATATATATATATATATAGAAGGTTACATGGCACGACTGCATTCTCTGTGGTGCGAGAAACACCCAGAGCTCTCAGACTTTTCGCAACAACGTCTGCGAAACCATGCCGAGAACCTTAGGAAAAGGGGTTATATAAGCGGAGTGCCTACTCAACCGCATCCAGAACAAGCCGGCAACAGAGAAAGAGAAGCGACACTGAGACCAACCGCGAACAGGCATCCAATAGAGGAAGAACGATGCTTCAGGACCCGGAGAAACATCAACATTCAGGTTTCTCCCAAGCCCAAAGATCTGACTGAATTGGATGATGAACTTCGTGGAGATTTTTCCGAAGAATCCGACCTCCGGACTATCAGTTGTGGTGTGTACAGTGCAAAAACAAAACCAACGGTTCATCATAAGACCAAAAGAAGAATGCATCAACTCAGCACAAAGATAGGCTGGGCTAGACAGTACGCGTCGCGCATTCAGTGTGTGATTGACTACATAACATCTGGCAGGAATTTCACTGCCAAGGTTCGACGGTTCGCGCGCGAACTGCGGATCCGTCATCACACAATCAACAAATCAAAGCTAATGACCATCAGACAGCATATTGTTGACAGAATACGAATACTATCTAACGCTAGGAGAAGTCTAGAGCGGAGAGAGAGGTGGGTCAGAGAAAATCAACAATTTTCATCTGATCCATCTAAACTCTTCCAAGACCCTCCAATTACTGTCGACCATCCGCGCAAACCAGAGGAGGTCGAAGCATTTTGGAGAGAAGTCTACGAGGTCCAGCATCCACTTCAAGAAGACTCAAAGAACATAAATAGCTTCAAGGAGCTGTGCAATGCCCTCATAACACCTGAGGAAGAATGCCCACCTATCACTACCGAGGAGGTGAAAAACGTATTAAAAGGCATGAAGAACTTTCCCGCTCCGGGACCAGATGGTATCAAGACCTTCTGGTGGAAGAAGTTTCCTTCAACCCACCAGCATCTGGCCTGAATTTTCACCTCATATCTAAAGTCGGAAGAGCCTATTCCGGAGTGGTTGGTGGAAGGGCGCACAGTGCTCCTGCCGAATACGGGCAACTTAGCTGACTTCTTCACAGCCATCCTAAATGATAGGATTCTTCGGACAATTGAACCTGTGTGGCGAGAGATGTATGAACAACGTGGCTCGAAGAAAGGCGTAGCAGGATGTCGGGAGAACCTGCTCATCGATAGATGTGTCTGTAAAGATGCAGCATCCTATCAACGATCTCTATCGATGGCCTGGATAGATTACCGAAAAGCTTTTGATTCAACCTCCCATAGACTTATCATCTGTCTGTTGGAAAGCTTGAAGGTTCATCCACACATCGTGAGATGCATAGAGAGATTAATGCCGCTTTGGAAAACCAGATTTAACATCTTATCTGGAAAATATCGTGTGATCACTAACAGTATCACCTTTCAGAGAGGTGTATTTCAGGGCGACACCATGAGCCCTCTCCTCTTTTGCCTCACATTATTGCCACTATCTCGCACTTCGCCATTCCGAAGGGTACCTCTGTGGCAAACCTGGAAATCGAAAGCATAAGGTAACTCATGTATTTTACATGGATGATCTTAAGCTCTATGCTAGAAATCAACAGAAACTACATCTAGCTCTAAAAATGGTCACAGGGTACACTCAAGAGATTGGAATGGAGTTCGGGTTAGAGAAATGCGCCAAGGTTAATTTGAAGAAAGGAAAACTTAACGGCATCCTCGAAGATCCTGAACTCGTTGACAGAAGCGCTATACGACACCTTTGCGCTGGAGAGACCTATACATACCTGGGCGTGCCACAAAGCCGCATTCAGGACGTAACATCTATAAAGGATACTCTCCGATGCAGATACAAACGTCTCCTCCGATATGGTCTTCCGAACTGTCGGCGAGGAACAAAGTATCTGCAACGAACATGCTTGCCGTCCCAGTAGTACTCTATTCATTTGGAGTAGTTCCATGGACGAAGGACGAGCTCAGATCCCTCGACATCGGGTCCCGAAAGGTTATGCACATGAACAAAAGCATGCACCTTAAGTCTTCTGTTCCACGACTTTACATCTCACGCCGTCAAGGTGGTCGTGGAATACTGAATCTTGAATGTCTTCACAACAAGATTATTCTGGGTACAGCACATATTGTCGCAAATGGACAAGATCCTCTTCTTAAAATGGTCAGAAAACACGAAGAAGTAGGCAAAGGGGCGTTTCTTTACAAAGCAGCAGAAGAGGCTGCTGAAACACTCGGCCTTGACTTCAATATCAGGGGTGAGCGAAATGCATCAAATCTTATCCATCTTAAATACTCACTCCTGAAGGCCCGGATTAAGGAAGCACAGGAGAAAAACTTCCGCGAAGAGCTCCTCGACAAGAAGATGCACGGCATCTTCCACAGAAATGTGGAAGATCAGTCGATGTCGTATGAGCTGACGTTTGCTTTCCTTAGATCACCCGGATTGAAGTCGGGCACAGAGGGCTTCATTTTGGCATGTCAAGATGGTGTCATTTCCACTCTAGCATACCGTCGCCACATTTTGAGCCAAGATATTCCCGATGATAGCTGCAGAGCGTGTCATGAACACCCCGAGCATCTAGGACACATACTATCTAGTTGTCCAGCTCATGTGGGAACAACCTACATCCAAAGGCACAATGCGGCACTGAGAGTGCTTTATTACCATCTCTGTTACTCTTACGGCATTGGCCCAAATACCTCTCCGCTGAACGCCCCTAGAGGAATAGAGTCAATTGTCGAAAATGAGAAGTGCCGCATATATTGGAACTTCATATTCTCGACAATTGTTTCTGTTGCGCACTCGAGGCCTGACATGGTTCTTCTTGACTTCGAGAAACGAACCATGTTCGTTATCGAATTTTCGGCACCAGCGGACAAAAACGTCACAGCGAAGGAGAAAGAAAAGAAAGAAAGGTATAAAGACCTTATGAGGGAGTTGCGACGGTTATACCCGGAATATTCTGTTAAGCTAATCGTCCTGATCATTGGCGCTCTTGGAGGTGCCAAGGTTTCACTTGTTAATAGCCTGAAAAGCATCCCTGCGTGTCAACAAAATGCTGAGGCACTTGCAGGGAGAATGCAGAAGGCGGTCGTCCTTGGGTCGCTCCGTGTCCTCAGGGTGCACGAGACTTTCGCCGGATCATCGTATTGAATTCGCGCAGACTGTAACTACCCATCTCACGGTCGTGAGACGTGGTTACAGCTGAAATTTTACCGCGATTTCGCTGGGAGCGGGTGCAATTTTTCAGATTAGCACCCGCTCCCGGCGAAATCCTGCGGTTGTCCTTATGACAAACTTTTAACTATATATACACAGGAAACTTCCAATTATTTGAACCCCCCTACACGCACTTATTTGAACTTATCATCTCCCACCATGGTCCCTGTACGGGCTGCACAGTCACGCCCGCGTCAGTGGCTGAAAAATGAAAAAAGAGGCCCGAAGAGCGGGAAGCCCTCGTTGGTTTGAACTGAGTATTTTAGCATGACATCATGGGAATCCATACAACTTTTTCGAGAAAATATTCTAAACGTAAAAGTAAGTCATGAATATACGAATAGTAATATTTCTCAAGTGTAGAATGTATTTTCTCAGTCATGTTCCTTTCGTTTGTTGATTGACGACCTTTCAGTGTCACTAAAGAACATAAAATATCAAAAATTTGAGATTATTGTATCAGATCGGGCACTCTAACCTCAAATTTCGGACAGTAGATTGTATTTTGCGAAACTGAAAGGGCTTTAGTCGATAAAAGGATGAAACAGAATTGAGCAAATGCTTTCTACACTTGAAAAATATTACTATTCAGATCTTTATAACTTACTTTTACGTTTAGAATATTTTCTCCGAAAAGGCGTATGCAGTTGTAGCCTAGCCCTATCCGACCGCGTGCAAAAGCGCTGGCTAAGGTTTGATGCCAGCCGTGAACTAATCAGCTGGCGGCGCTGCTGTGCTTCTTGCTGGCAGATACACTAGGCTATTAGACAAATTCAAATAAAAAATGAAGTATTGATGAAATAAATAAGTTTAATTGATTTATAGTGCGCGTCAAAAAAATTAATTATTGTAAAGGAGGCTTTTTTGCATTAATATAACCGGATATAGAGGTAATAGATGCGTAGTTCCGAAATGCAATTCTGGCTATGATTCCTCTTTGGAGAAAGTTCACTTTTTTTCTGCTCCCTAAGAGAGAGATTAGAAAATTATATCTAAGATATGTGTCACATTGTCTGGAGCATGGTACAATGGTATATAATATAATATTTTTCGAAAACAAATTTTCAACCCGCCTAAAATATATGCATATATATTTTTTTAATTAACGCTCATCCAAAAGAGTATGAATATATACAACTGAGAGCACAAGATCATTAATATCATTATTATTATTAATTATATTATTACCACATCAATATTAATAAGCTGAGAATTTATTGTATAAATGGTAAAAGTATATATATATATATATAATTTTTAAAAAAGTTAAACAACCACCGCAGCGTACCACTAACAGCAACTGCCATCTAAAAAGAAAATGTCAATAGCCCCCAGTAGAACCGCGGTAAAATACACCTATGGCCGCGTCTCACATCCGTGAGATGGGTGGTCACAGGGGACGACGAAATCACAACGACAGGCCGGCGAAACCCTCGTGTGTCTTGAGGACACGAAGCGACCCAAGGATGACAGCTTTCTGCACCCATCTCGCAAGTGCCTTGGCATATTTTTGGCACGCGGGTATGGCTTTAAGGTTACGAACCAGTGATAATTTAGCACCTCCGAGAGCACCTATCACAAGGACAATTACTCGTACCTAATATTTTGGGTACAGTCGTTGGAGCTCTCTTTTAAGGTCTTGATACCTCTCCTCTTTTTCTTTCTCCTTTGCAGTGATGTTGTATTCGGACGGAGCCGAGAATTCGATCACGAATATCGTTCGTTTCTCGAAGTCTTGGAGAACAATGTCAGGCCTCGAGTGCGCAACGGAGACTGCTGCCCGAAAATCGTAGTTCCAGAAAATCTGGCACTTCTCGTTTCGGACAATTGACTCTATATCCCTTGTAGCGTTCGGCAGGGCAGGGTCGCGACCAACACCGTAAGAGCGACAAAGGTGGTAATAAAGTACTCTTAGGGCCGCATTATGTCTATAGATATACGTTGTTCCTGTGTGGGTCGGACACCCCGATAGTATGTGTTCTAGCTACTCAGCGTGTGCATGACACGCTCTGCACCTATCACTGGGAACTTCTTGACATAAAATGCGGGCGCGGTATGCTAAGGTGGAGATTACACCGTCCTGGCATGCGAAAATGAAGCCCTCTGTACCTGAATTGAACCCTGATGATTTGAGGAAAGCAAAAGTTTGCTCCTTTGACAAGGACTGTTTTTCTACATTTCTGTGAAAGTTTCCGTGCATATGCTTGTCGAGTAGCTCTTGGTGAAATTTTCTAACCTCTGCTTTCTTTACTTCGGCTTTTAGACGTGAAGCATCTAGATGGAGTAATGCACTTTCCTCACTTCTGATGTTGAAATTCAGGCCAAGGGCCTCGGCAGCTTGCTCCGCGGCTTTGTAAAGGAACGCTCCTTCGCCAATCATCTCGTGGTTTCTGACCATCTTTAGGAGAGGATCTCTGCCATTCGCAACTATGTAAGCTGTACTTGAAACAATTCGGTTATGAAGACATTGGAGATTCAGAAGTTCGCGTCCGCCTTGACGGCGTGAAATGTATAATCGCGGAACTGACGAATTGATATGCAAGCTTTTATGCATATGCATGATCTTACGCGTGGTGACATCAAGGGCCTTAAGCTCGTTCTTCGTCCATTGAACCACCCCAAACGAGTAGAGTAGAACCGGGACGGCAAGCATGTTAGTCGCAGATACCTTGTCAACGCCGACAGATTGGAAGACCAAATCTGTCTAAGAAGATGCTTGTATCTGCTTCGGAGAGACTCCTTCACTGATGTTTCGTCCTGAATGCGGCTTTGAGGCACGCTCAGGTATGTATAGGTCTCTCCAGTGTTAAGATGTCTAATAACACTTATATCTACAAGCTCAGGGTCCTTGGGAACGCCAGTAATCTTTCCTTTCTTCAAATGAATTTTGGCACACTTGTCCAAACCAAAGTCCATCCCAATCTCTCCTGTGTAGTTCTTGACGATATTTATAGCAGTTTGAAGTTTGCTTTTACCAGCGGCATAGATCTTCAGGTCATCCATATAAAATACATGAGTTACCTTATGCTCACGCTGATTAGTGTCGCCACAGAGGTATCCAGGAGAATTTCGTAGTGCGAGAGATAGAGGCAGAAGTGTGATGCAAAAAAGCAAAGGGCTCATACTATCCCCTTGAAAGACGCCCCTCTGGAAGGTGACCTTGTTCGTCGTCAGACGATGATTCCTAGATGAGATGGTAAATCTAGTTTTCCAAAGAGGCATCAGTCTCTCTATGCATCTCACTATGTGTGGATGTACCTTCAAGCTTTCCAACAGACAGATGATAAGTCTATGAGAGGTTGAATCGAAAGCTTTCCGGTAGTCAATCCAGGCCATTGACAGGACGCGCTGATGGGCGGCAGCGTCTTTACAGACACACCTGTCCATTAGCAGGTTCTCTCGACAGCCTGCTACACCTTTTTTCGAGCCTCGTTGTTCGTACATCTCTCGCCATACAGGCTCAATTCGTCGAACGATCCTGTTGTTTAGGACAGCTGTAAAGATCTTATACAGTGTGTTTAAACAAGTTATTGGCCTGTAATTCTCTGGTCTGGACAAGTTGCCTTTTTTCGGTAGGAGTATAGTGCGTCCTAACACCAGCCACTGCGGAATGAGCGTCTCCGACTTTAAATATGAGGTGAATATGCGGGCCAAATGTTGGTGTATAGAAGTAAACTTCTTCCACCAAAAGTTCTTAATACAATCTGGTCCAGCACCGGAAAAGTTCTTCGTGCCTCTAAGTGCTTTTTTCACCTCTTCGGCAGTGACTGATGGGCACTCCTCCTTAGATTTTATGAGGCTGTCGCAAAACTCCTTGAAGCGGATGATATTGTCAGTATCTTCTTTCAACTCTAGTGTTTTCGGGATCCTGTACACCTCTCTCCAAAAAGTCTCTACCTCCTTGGGCTTGGGTGGATTTTTTACAAAAACAGGGGGATCACTGAAGAGGCGTGATGGGTCAGCAAGAAACTGTTGATTCTCCCTGTTCCATCTCTCCCTCTTCTGTATCCTCCTCCTTGCGTCAGATAACAGCCTTATTTTGTCAACAATATGCTGCTTGATTGTCAGCAGCTTTGACTTGTTCAGTGTGTGATTCAAGGTCCTTAGTTCTTGGGCGAACTTTCAAACCCTTTCCGTGAACGGTCTACCAGATGTTATGTAGTCAATCACACATTGAACACGGGACGCATTCTGTCTTGTCCATCCAATTTTCTTGTTCAGTTGCTGCAAGCGTCTTCTGGTCTTCTGATCCATCGTCGGTTTCAGCCTTCGATTTGAATCAGTCAAAGCTCTCGCAGCACCATAAACTGAGCAATTGATGGTCCAGAGGTCGGACTCTTGCGAGATATCTCCACGAAGGGAGGCATCCATTTCAGCCAGATCTTGGGGCTTAAGAGGAACTTGCATGTTGATGTTCCTCCTTGTACTGAAATTGCGATCATCTTCCAGAAGGTGCCTGCTTTCTGCGGTTGGTCTTAATGTCGTTTCATCTTCGTCTGCAGCTTGTTCAAGCAGCGGTTGAGGAAGCGTTCCGCGTACATATCCATTTTTCCGGAGGAAGTCGGCTTGATTTTTTTTTCGCAAAGACTGATGCGAAACGTATTGAAGCTCTGGGTGTTTCTGGCACCACAGAGTATGCATACGCGCCATAAAGCCTCCGCGAACAGGGATAATACTGGCATCGTAGCAGTCTAGCACGTCATTCTTAAGTTGATCCGTCCACTGAATGTGGGCGTTTCGCCGGTTCGTCGTCGTGTTTCCATCTAAATTATTTTCAGCACCCCGAACTCTAGGACGATCGGCATTGTTTGCCGATCCATTGTCGGGTGCTCTGCGCGTTCGATCGTTTTGAACCACATCTACAACATTTTGGTGGTTTGTTGGTTTCATTGTTGTTCCCACGAGCAGCTAGGGAAAGGGTTTGTCAATTCTTGTAGAGCCCCGCGTGCAAGGATAAGGCTGATACTCTGAGACGTCGCCCGGTATCTGAGAGTCACCGTTAAAGACACCTCACCCAGGTGCCATGCAGCTTTCGGCACGGTTCTCACACTTTCGCTTAGGGGTTATTCCTTCGGGACCATCCCTGGACAATTGTCCGCGACTGCTTATTAATTATTGTAACCATATTCAGCAGAAACCCTTGGTACGGGGACCCTCTATACGCAACCCGAGGACGCGTTCGGTGGCTTTGTCATAAGCCCTTCGGTTCTATTCCAAGGGAATCAAATATATATATATATATATATATATATATATATATATATATATATATA
>CAKNXH010053511.1:0-57783 GCA_932178445.1 Andricus quercusramuli | reverse complement strand
TTTTAAGAGAAGCAAACTTGTTTTATGTAGAATTGATTTGGATTTAGATGTTCCCAAATGGTTTTTTAACTGTAAGAATTTTGGGACGATGTTATTGTCCCTACACCGTTTGAAGAAAGCTAAAGATGTTAGTAGTTTAGCTTGAGAAGACCTGAGCTTACTAAAAGTGTTAGTTTTAGTAAGGAAACTCTCCCCGTAGAGTTCTTTAATAATAAATTTGATACTTTCACGATGATTCATTATAATAAATTTAAATTTAAAATTTAGAATTTAAAATTTAAAGATTTTTCGGGTTTCAATCGTGTGCGAAACTATGAATGTTGCCGACGTTTCGTGAACATTGCAGTTCACTTCTTCAGGGCTGACCTGAAACTGAAGTTTCAGGTTATGTTGTTCTTATATATGTATTCTCTACGATGCCTGTGATTGGCCAGAGTGCCCCATGGTGGGGACTGCTTGAACTTGATTGGCCAATCAAGTCTTTTTTTAAAATTGTTAAAATTGTTAAAAATTTATTTTATTGGTTATAGATCCAACTATCCGGTGAAAAATTGAACTATTTTGTTGAGAATTCGTCTTTTTATCGTAAATCAATTTTTTGGACTGCAAATTTAAATATTGTATTTTTGGTTTGAGACTGATCGTTTGCAAATTTAAAATTCAAGTATTTGGTCGGAAATTCAACCACTTAGTTTGAAGTTTAACTACTTTAAAAAAATTTAATTTATTGTTTTAGGATTGTGAATTCTCTTTTGTTAAAGCTCCTTCGGCTTTAAAAACACACATTCTCATCACGCATCTCGTGCTTTGCAATCGATTTTTCCCCAAAATGCGAACTTTTCCTACATATCAATTGTATTTTATATTTATTTCTGTACCTCGGTCCGGGACTGCTTATTCCGATATTGTGCATATTGTGATATTGTGCATTGATATTGAAACACACGTATTTTCATTGTCTTGTTTTGATAAAAAGTGTGTATCGTATCAAAAACAAAAACAATTTTGTTATCAAACATTTTATTGAATCTTGTGTCGTATTTCCATAAATTTAATTTGTTTATTTTCAACGTTATTTTTTACGATTTATACAAAAAATATGCGTCTTAGCATAAAGTGATTCGGAACAAATTTGTAGGTATAATTTCGGCGAAAAATTTGTTAAATAAAATTTTACTGTACTTTTATAATAAAAATTTTTAACGAATTTGTGAAGCTTCCTTGATTGAAAAACTTTTTGGTTTCATTCCTTTCGTAACTTCCGTCGTTTTTCCAAAATTTTAATTTTTTTAATTTAAAGTTAAATTTTTTCGAATAGAACAAGAACTACCCGTCCTATAAAAAAATTGATCAACAACAAATTTGCTGACCTTTTTTGGCGAACAACACTTTTTCCTTAATTTTTCCCTCATTTTATGTCGCTTTTCCAAAAATCTAATTTTTGTATTTTCAACGTTGTTTTTTACGATTGTAACAAAAACTATACGTCTTATAGAAAATGATGAATTAAAAATTAATATATTTTTTTTTTTGGAGAAAAACTTTTCTTTATTCATTTTTTTCCGTATCTTGTGCCATTTTTCAAAAATTTTGATTTTTTTATCTGTAATGTTATTTTTCACAATTAAAAAAAACTAAGCATCCTATCAAAGAATAATCAATAACAAATTTGTATTTTCTTCGGGATGAACATATTTTGTATTTTAGTTTTTTTTTGTACCTTCTGTCGTTTTTGCAAAAATTTAATTTTTTTGTAATGTTATTTTTCACAATTAAAACAAAAACAATGCATCCTATCTAAAAATTATTAATGAAAAATGTACAGCTCTTTTTTGAGTGAACAACTTTTGTCAATACATTTTTTTCCCTTAGCTTGTGTCGTTTTTCCAAAGAGTTAATTTTTGTATTTTTAATGTTATTTTTTACGATTAAAACAAAAACTACACGTCATATTAAAAATTATTTTAAAAAAATGTATAGCTCTTTTAATTTTTTGATTAGATAAAAAAATTTGTAGTTCTTTTCGGCAAATAATGTTTTTTCGTGATGAGAAAGTTATTCTGTATTATTCAGATTTAGCCCTAATTTTTTTAAAATATGAAACGCGTGGGAAATATTTCTTACATAATTGAGAATAATTTATTCATGTGCCACAAGTCATGATTAATATAATAATAAAATAATAACATAAAAAGTAAAAATAAATAAAATAACCCAAAACTTAAATTTATCATGAAAATGTTGCTTTATGGATGTTAAACATTCTTTCAACACTGTTTTTTTTCACACCAACAATTTTGAAAAAAGTTCACTACTTTGTCAAGAAGTAACACCTTTAAGTTTAAAAAATTTTAAGTTGAAACAAATTTTCAGTTTGAAAAATAAAAAATATTAACGCATAGAAATTGTGTATGAGAAAAAAATTGCCATGAAAAAACGATTTTTGCGACACTTGAATATTGAACGTATGAAGTAAAATTTTTTCGAGAATGAACAAAATTTTGGCACCGCGAAACCTCATTTGTTTCAAATTTCACACAGATTATAAGCGGTTTTTTCGACCCAACCTAATGAACATTATACTAGTTTCATTAGTAAGTTGGCCGATGGAATTAAAAAATTTTTTTTCCAAATATAAACTTAATATTAGAATATACTTTTTAATTTACCTTTGCTCGTTGTCGCAATAATTCTTGAGTAACGGAAAATCCTATTCCACTTGCTCCTCCAGTCACAATTGCATATTTGTCTTTCACTTCCATTTTTTTCTGAAATTTTGTTATATGTATATTACTTTCATTTTTTAAAAAATGAGGAAATTAGATTCAATGATTTTTCGGGGTATTGAATTCACGTTAATATTTAACACTGTGAACAAATTTCTCACCTCAGATGACTGCTTATTCAAATAAAAGTTTTAGTTTAAATTTTAACTATTAAACGATGTTTTCAGCAGAAAGTTTTATCCACAGAAAGGCTTGGAATTTACTACACTGATTTGTATGGCTCACTGATAATTCATTCCAAGTGAGGTTATAAATACATTTGCCTACTTTGTGATAAGAATGTCATATCTCATAAAATATATGTATCTAATGCAAAACAGTTTCAAGAGAATGAAAAAATTTTCTTCAAATTCATGGGAAAATTTCAAATGATTTTTTTAAATACATTCTAAGAGAAAATTGGAAAAGATTACAAAATATTTTAAATTATTTCCTACAATTTTTAAAACTTGGTGAGGTTTCAAGAAAAGGAAACAAAATCATTAGGTTTCTAAGAAAAATTGAAATGATTTTCTATTTTGAAAAATCAATTAGAAGGTCTGGAAATTCTGAAAAGATAAAAAAAAAAGAATTTTAAAGTAAAATGTTTCAAGATGGTAAGATTAAAGGATAAAAAAAATCAAGTAAATTCAAGAAATATTTATAAGATTTGAAGAGATTAAAAAAGAATTTTAAACTTCAAAAGATTTTACAAAATGTAGATTTTCAAAGATTTCAAACAAAAACCTTAGAAGCTTTAAGCGGCCGTGAACTTTTATAGAACGGTTTTTTTTTGTGTGTTTGTACGTAAAATATGCAGTGTTTTGCTATAAATCCGCTACAAACATAAATCGGGGGCACAGAGGAGGAAGGAAAAAGAAAACCGCGAAAAGGAGGCTTAAAAAGGACTTTGTTTGATCAAATTTTCAAAATTTTCTAGTTCTGAAGCTGAAGGTTCATCAGATCTTTTTTCAACATCAAGTCTTTCGGTACCTCATGAAGACACTGTCCACTCTTTCAGTCTTACTCTCTCAGAAACCGCTTTTTTGTGTCGACTCTTATACCTTCATTGCCCACGAGTATTGAATCATATTTTGATACAGGACAAACCACTTTTAAAATTGACATTGTCATAAAAAAATCGCATGAAAGATTGCCTCCGTGTTTTCCAAAAAATTGTATAGGTGGTGAGCTACCGACTTCTATTTTTAAGAAGGAGCTAGGGAATGGTGAGATTGTGCTTAGAGACTAGTTGGTGTTGAGCAGAGCGAAGGAAGTTCATTATTTTTCACCCTGTAGAATTAACAGCATACTTTTGCATCCACCAAATGCTATTTTTCTGCACGAGAGTGATTAATATATGCAGTGGAAAGTAGAATAGAGCGAGACGTGTGGAAAGGAATCCTAATGCGCCTTATTGATGTAGCCTTGTTTCTTGCTGAAAGAGGTTTTGGCTTTCCACAGTGATAGTAGCAGAATTGGAGACCCTTTCAACTATAACTTCTCCGGAATCCTTGAACTTTTAGAAAAATATGACACGCTTCTAAATGATCACCTACGAAAAGCTTACCACTATCAAGAAACCGGGAAAAGATTACAGGTGCATCACTTATCAGCAGACATTTAGAATGAGTATGTGGTTGTTTATGCTAAAGGAGCAATAAATGTTATTCTTCAAGAAAGCGACAAAGCAAAGTATCATTCACTGATTGTGGATGCATATCCAGATTTTGCTTACGTTGAACAAACTGCATTTTTAATTTGTTATGTCAATTTCGCCAATGAAGCTGGAGAAACCTATAGAGCCGAAGAGCGTCTATTGGTCTTTGATGACTGTACTCGAAAAAACGGGGGAAGCCACTGCCCAGTTCATAATGTCAGAACTCGAAACATTTGAAATTGCTTTGGCAGATTGTCAAGGGCAAGGATATGACAATGGGAACGATATGAAAGGTGCCTATGCAGAAGAGTTTTCCAGTCCATAAAAATGGAAAATACTAAAGTAGAAAATAGACTGATCTCTGCATTCAACCTCTGAAACATACTGGTTTACCTGGATTTACTCCGTAAAACCCCTTACCCCTCATTCTCTAGGAGTGGCAGACGCACTGGATGAGGTGTCATTATTAAATCTGACAGTAGAATGTCGTGGCGATGCCAATGGACTCAAGACATATACACGGACCCTAAATTGTTTACTTATGACATCGATTTGGGTGAAAGTTTTAAAAACTATTGACATTGTGAATAGAGTAATTCAGACTCGAGGCGCAACGCTTGATATCACCTGTAAAAATTAAAAAAGCTTAATTGCAGAGCTGAAAGCTCTATGTAATGGAAGGTGGGAGGAAAATTTAAAACAAAGATCTCACGCTGGCAAGAATCATCGGATAACCAGAATCTCTTCAAGAGGAAACCAAGAGATGTTACAAGCGGACCAAAATGGCAGACGGTTCACGAGAAAGAACTTAAAAATGAAAGTGTAGCATTTGATGTAACATTCAAACGAAACATGCTAACTTAGGCAATGTGATCCAGGACGAAACTGTGCGGTTTGAAGTAATACAATTTGTGAAAGTTTCTCTGTTCTTTGGAAATTACGCGTTTTATCTGAAGACGGAATTGAAAAACAAGCCCCTGATCGGGTGAGCAGATACACCACGCACCTACAGCATGAGCTAGTGGATGAAGCCTAGATATTGAAATCTATTTTTTTGCAGATTTCGACGAAGAAACTCTGAAACCTTTACAGTTACTTAATGCTCTTTAAAGAATGAATCTTAATTCTTTGTTTCCAAATGTATGCATTGCCCTATGCTCATCTGTCTGATAATCCCCGTAACAGCTGCTACTGCTGAGAGAAAATTGTCTTGTCTAAAACGAATGAAAAATGTTCTGCAGTCCATAATGTTTTAGGACATGCTGTTCCATCCGGGTGCGTTCACTGTGGAAACTCAACTTCCTAGAAAAGCCAACTTGGAATCCATAACTGACGATTTTGCTTGAAAGGAGGCTAGAAAAGTTAATGTTTTAGAGCAAAGTAAGTTCACTATATGAGACATCTAGTGGTAGTATATTTTTATGATTTGCGAATATTTTTTTACCTATGTCTTAATTGGCAACTAGGCTTCGGAAATTAAAAATTTGTTATAAAGATATGTAGTAAAGGGGCCTCTGATTTTTCCTATGGTACTTAGAAAGCTGATACCTCTGTAATTATTATTATTAATATCGCCACCGCATTTAGGTATTTCAGCATTTATACTATCTACACCAGCAGCATAACCATTCTTTAAGTTCTTGACTATATATCCCTAATCTCAGAGGTAGAAATTTTCTTAAAGAGGTTTTCCGTTTTTGTTGTGCTGCTCCATAGCTTCACCTCCCAATAATTCCTTGAGATGTTCCTTGTAACGTCCCATGTAATTTCACCCTTTCTATTTCAAATTCTGTGTAACTCTGTACTGCAACTTTCTTTCTTATTGCCCTTGCGTCTAATTCGCTCGTGATCATCATTCCACCAAGCATACCAGTTATTGTTGCTACTATCGCAGTACCGCACACTTCAGTTGTACTTCTAACAATTATTTCCTGGAACATCGAAATTAAAGAATTTTAAATTAGATTAAAATCAAATTCAAAATCCCATTTAACGTCCAATACTCAAGTCAATGCATGGTATTCCTGAAATAGGAAATAGGATAGAACTAGAACCAAAAGAGTCATGGTTGGTTTGTGTTGCATACCGAGGAGGGTAACAGCCTTCGGCAGTTTAGCAATAGATAAAAAACAAAATTAATTTTTTGATTTCACAGCTTTGATTATCTTTAACACAAATAAATGAAATATTGAAATTCCAGTAGTTTATTTAGTAATAATAACAAATCAACCACTAGTAGTAATTTTTTTCTGACAACATTGCAATAAAATTGTAATCTAAAATCGATCTTTTATGAAGCATTTTTTCGAATTTTTGGCTGCGGATTTATCTCTAATTTTAAAGAATTATCATTCAAATATACAGAATAATATTGTGAACAATTTTCTTCAAGAATCTTGTAATAATTAATACAATTGGTCCAGTATATGTGCATGAATCCTTTTTTCCTGTAGAAGCGGTGTATCTTTATATATAAGTTTTTTGTTTCGTAAGGAAAATAAATTCATATTTAAGAGAAATAAAAAAATCAGAAAAAACATTTGGAGGACCTTTGGTATAATAATTTATTTTTATTAATGTAATATTGCAACACTTACATTTATGACTTGAAGACAATAATAGGCCGGATACATTTTTTAAAATCTTATTATTCCTTATAAATATAAATTTGTTTATTATGAAACAAAAAATTATTGATAAAACTAATTTATTGATCTAGTTTCTTTTTTTTACACTTCAGTTTATAAATGTTTTACTATTTGTACTTGATATTTTTTTATTCTACAACGTTGATTCTTGGTTTATCATTTAAAAAAAATGTATTCCTTTCACAATCTTCAATCAATTGGTACTCTGTTTTCTAAGTAATGAGGATTTTCAACCGCAAATGCTGGTTCGTTGTTTTCAACTATCCAAACTGCTCCATTTTTTCCTTTCTCAATCAATTTCACCACATTTTCAGCAACATGTTCGACTCTGAAATGAAAATTTAGGGTACATTATTTCTTGTATATGTATAACATACTAATCTAATAGAGAATATTTCATATATGAACTCAGATCAAGCAAAAATTTGCCTGAATTTAAGCTGTGAATGTCAGTATTTTTGAAGTTAATCATACATTTGATTAAATTCAGATAAACTTAACATAAATAAATTTCATTAATTTGAATTCACATCCGAATTCAACGTGAAAAAAGCTGAGATTTACCTTTGCATTATCATCTTAGAAGGACTTTTTTTGTAGACTGATTCAAGATAATTATTAGTTAAATCTCTAGTCATCCATGTGATCGTGCAACCAGGACATATTACTAAAATGCGAACACCAGTTTCTTCATAAGATTCCTACAGAATTGAAAAAAATAAAACAGATATTTTTTTTCCAGTAATATTTACAGATTCCTCTAGAGGAATAATCCTCCAACCTAAATTGAAATGGTTAATTTTGGTCTATACTTCAAGAGACTCAAATTATACTTTTTTTAAATCATACTTATAAGATGGAGCACAGTTATATTGTTTATGTTGGAATTTTAATTTATTAAATAGGATAACTGTAAAATCCCGAAAAATGAATATCTTGACACGGTAAAATTCCCAAAAAAGAAAATATAATATGACTGCATTTGAAAATTTCCGAATAATACAATTTCCGACAGAAATTTGCCGAATTATAAAATATTCGATACGGCAAAGTTCTCAGCACTAGAAAGTTCCCGAATTCAAACAATTGAAAAAATTTCAATAAATAATGTTCATTTATTATAAATACAATAATTGAATACGTTTATGAAAAAAAATTTTGCCTTTTCAATGTATTGTTTAAATTTCTTGTTTGAATTTAAAATAACAATAATTTAAAACAAATATCACTTAATGAAAGAGAAAAATACAAGTAAAAAATGTTTATTACAAGAGCAATAATTTATAAAAATACTATGCACGTGTTCAAAAATATTTTTTTTTAAATTAAGAATTTTGTTAAAATTCTTCTTTTTTTTTAAATAATTGTGAAGGATACAGCAGTTAGTTTGCAACGTGGGCTCCGGTTAGTCTGAGGACCTACAGTTTGAGGTGGGTTCCGAACCACCAAACCAAAGGAATGTTATTTTTCGGGATTTTTCAGTCGTTCCTATTCAAAATGAATATTATATTACTCCGTAATTATTTAAAAAATACCTTTATAGAAAGACTAAAACCAACTACTGCATGTTTTGTACCAGAATAAACTGGAAATATATGCAGAGGTTCTACACCAGCAGTTGAAGCAATATTTAATATGGTTCCACCTTGGCCACCTTTATGTTTTCCCATATGTTCCATAAACAAAAAGGTCCCACACACAGTTGCTTTCTAGGATACATATGAAAAGTTACACATAAACATTACTGAATATTGTAAAGAAGATTTTTTTACATTGCAAAATTTATTGTAATTTATAACATGTAATATATTTTTAGCAGTACTTAAAATATGTATGGAAAATCGCATTCCTAATACAAACGTAATTTATGTCAATCATAAGATTCCATTTAGTCTCATCGCCAATTCCAGCGTTATTAATCAGAATGTCCACTCGCTCATACTGGTCCATAATTTTTTGAAAGATTTCTGATGACAAATTTTAAGTTTTTTTACAAAATAAAATTTAATAAACCTTAGTTAATTTAGTTAACTAAATTTTATATAAATTAATGTGAAAAAATGTTAATTGATAAAAGTACCAGTGAATTCGTCTGTTTTTGATACATCACAAGCAAAAAATCTGCTTCTGTTTTCACCAAAATCCTTTTTTAGACTTTCTACAGCTACTTCTCCCTTTGATTTGTCCAGATCCAAAATGATGACAAACTATTAAATAAAAATACATAAATAAATTTTGAATTAACAATAAGGTGAATAAAAAAAATTAGAAATCAAAAACAGCGTAGCATGATCGATCAATATCCTCGGGTTTCACGGGGCCAAAATAATTTTAAAAATTAATTTTTCTCAGAATATTGAAAAAACTGTAGAAAGCTACACAGTCATTCCCCTTTTGTCTTTTTTTTTCTTTTCTTAAAAGTTCCCCAGCTAAATCATGATTTTAGGATTTTCTAAAACCCTGAAGCGAATTTTTTTTCATGGTGAGAAATACATTTTTCATTAAACATGAAACTCGTGGGAAATATTTGTCACTCAATTGAGAATAATTTATTCATGTGCCATATGCCATAATTAAAATAACTTAGTCCATTTCACATTTAACAAATTAAAATTCTTTATATAATAATGAATAAGATATGAAGAATCGTTTGTAATCGTTGTCGTAATCGTTTTTCATTAAAACAGTTTCAATGTGCTGGGTAATATTGTTCAATAATTTGTGTAGGTATTTGAATATATTTATATGCAATGCTTATTAATTAACCAAAATTTAATTCATGCAATTCATTTCCTAAATACTTTTCAGATTCGAACAATTTCATTGATTCAAAAAAAAAACTGTGAGTGCACTAGAAATAATTATTTGAACTGTGCATAGGAAATTATTGATAATGAATAGATACATATTTCTTGTATCATCTTTAAAAAAAAATTTAGAACTAAATATGACGCCCAAAAATGAAATTTATCATAACTTTGTTGCTTTATGGATATTAAACACCCTTTGAAGATTCTTCTTTCTCACACCAAAAATCTGGAAGAAATTTAATAAATTTTTCAAGAAGTAACACCTTTAGTTTTAAAGAAAAATTTGAAAGTTAAAAAAAAAAGATTGACTCATAAAAGTTGCATATCGCAGATAAAACCGATTTCAGTGACACAAGTATTTTACAAAATACTGAAAACATTAGTATTTCATCCTCGACTTTGTCCCCTAATTTTATGAAAAAATTCACATTTTCCCTTATTATAAAACAATTTTGCGCTGTGAAGCCTGTATAAATTTTAATTGTTTTTTGTAATAGACCTTGTTACCAACCAATGCAGATGGTAATTCTGAGGAATTTTTAATTTGAGTTCGATCTAGCAGGAAATCTCATGAAACATGAATAAATTTATATGCTATGGAATGATGCTAAAATAAAGAATTGAGATAACTACTGCTTCATTATTTCGGAGTCTAACCATATTAATTTCTGAAGTTTTTACAATTTCTTTGTGGGTAAATTTTGAGCGTCAACATTTTTTTAGAGATTTAGAAAAATTTCATGATGATTTCCACTATAGAGCTTCTGAAAGTTTTTGTTTTATGAGATTTACTCCTCGATAAACTTAGCACAAAAATTTATGAAATTTTCTAAAAGTTAAGCATATTAATGTCGATTACAAAAAAAAATCAACGTTTACAATTTTTCCGAAAATATGAGAAAAAATCAGTATTTAAACATTATTTTGGTCCCGTGAAACCTCATGAAAACTCGCCCTGATAAAAAATATACTAGTTTTATCACTAATCTTTTTATTCATATGAATGTAATATTAGAATATATTTTTTAATTTACCTTTGCTCCTTGTCGCAATAATTCTTGAGCAACGGAAAATCCTATTCCACTTGCTCCTCCAGTCACAATTGCAGATTTGTCTTTCACTTCCATTTTCGGCTAAAATTTTGTTATATATTACTTTCATTTTGTGAAAAATCAGAAAATAATATTTTATCATTTTTCGGGGTATTCAATGTACGTAAATATGTAGCCACGCGGTTACATTCTATGGAATTTGTGTAGAATGGTTCTATAGAATCGTTTCATGAATTCTAGTCTACTTTCTATAGGATTTCTACATAAAGTCTACAAAATTTTAAAAGTTCCAAAAACATAAGGAAGGACCTCGGACCGATTCGCGATCACCAGGTCAACAACTTCGACGGACTACAGAAATTTTCATCTGGGAGAAAGTGAACCATAACATTTTTTTTTTTGCGCTCCAAATTCTTCTATTATTTTTTGGGAAATAGTGATTCGTTTATGAATTTTGCCATGGATTACAGAGGAATCGCAGTTGAATATAAATATTAAAACTGTTAATTGAAAAATAGCATTTACAAAATTCAAAAAAACGAACGAAAATGAACATGCTTAGCCAAACATGATATGAAAAAAGCAAAGAGAAGAAAAACTTTATTTTTTGAAAACCCTACAGGATTATCATAGCAATCTTTTGAATTTTCTTGAAAACTCAAAATTCAAATTTTGATCGCACAAAAAATAATGAAAAATCAAAGATTCCATTTAGCAGCTTAATTATGCAAGACACGAAAAAATATGAATAAAATCAAATTGCGTACCTAAAAAAGAAAGATTGGTTTATCAATCACTTTTCCAAAGGACGCGTAGTTTTTGTTTATTTAATAAAAAACGTTAAAAATAAAAAAGTTTTTTTTGAAAAACTACTCAAGCTACAAAAAATCAATTAGACAAAAGTTGTACACCAAAGGAAGATCTATAATTTTGTTATGAATTATTTCTTTATGCAACGCCTAGTTTTTGTTTTAATCGTAAAAAGTAAAATTAAAATTTTAGGACGAGCGACATAAGCTATGAAAAAATGAATTGAAAAAGTTGCTCACCCAAAAAGAGCAACAAATTTCTCATTAATAGTTTTTTGAGAGGACGTGTAGTTTTTGTTTTAGCCGTGAAAAATTATTATTATTATACCATTAAGCCATTTCCCTTTCGGGGTAGGCGTGACTTGCTCGGTTGGAAAGTAGTGGGATAGGTATATAGGTGTAAAGTAGGTCGTTATATGGAATAAGGTAGATAGGTATATAGGTGTTAGGTATAGATGTTTTAGATTGATCTGGAGTTTTCGTGTTATTTATTTAAATGACACGTTCACTCCTCAACACTGCTCCAACCCAGGTTGCTGATCAATCTCTCTAGCGATCACCCCCAGTGAGGAGCCTCACAAAATTGTTATGTATGGTTCCCCACTTGGGCCCATTAGTATCCAAGGTCTTTGTTTCAGGCATCATTCGCTCTATTGTAACTCTGTTTATAAACTATTTGCCGCCACACTTTTCTGTCCTGGCATACTACTCTAGCTTCCTTCACGTCCATGCATTTCTTCATGCAAGCTCTTGAGTTCCTATGACTTCTTATGTCTCTTCGGATTAATGTCTCATTCACAGATTCTAACCATTCTTTCGGCGGTCTACCTCTGGGCATTCTGCCATTTACTTTACCTTTATATACTTGCTTCGTCAGTCGTTCATCTTTCATTCTTTCAAGATGTCCAAACCATCTTAACTGATTTCTTTCCCATATTTCAACTAGTGTCTCTCCTGTACCACATTCTTTGAGGATTGTCTCGTTTCGGACTTTGTCCATCAGTGTTTTTCCGCATATTATGCACAGAGGTTTCATGCCGATCGCGTTGATTTTACTCCTGTCCTTTTCTTGACAGGTCCATGCCTCGCTACCGTATAGTACAGTCGGTGCGAAAATAGAGTTATGTATGGCCATTTTAGCTTTTTTTAATATATTTTTATTTGTGAGGATGGACCCTGCTCTACCGATAACCTGCTTACCCTTATTTATGCGCCTATCTAACTCCCCATCTATTTTTCCGTCGCTAGTGAATAGGCTACCTAGATATACGTACTTGTCAACTTGTTCTAATCTCTCATCACTTAGGACAATGTTGCATATTGTTTTCTCACTTTTACCCTCAAACACCATGATTTTCGTTTTATTCACGTTAATTTTGAGGGCCGTGTTCTTCATGCTTGTATTAAGTTTATTCAAAATTCTTTGCAAGTCCTCGATTGATTCTGCCATAACAATTTTGTCATCTGCGAAAGCTAACCCACGTACCTTGACGGTTTCGAGATCTACACCATCTTTGTCAAAGAGGGCAGTTCTTAGACACTTATCCATGAATATGATAAATAGCCACGAGGACATAACGCATCCTTGTTTCACGCCTTGCATAATATCACAGTAAATCCCAAGAATAAATTCTATCTTGAAATCGGATAAAAACGCTGCAGCACGTTTATCTACTCAAAGATGAAATTTATCTGACGGAAGATAAAATTTATCTTGCGAAAGATAAAATTTATCTGGCGGAAGATAATTTTTTTTTCACGAAAATATTTGTGTCAAATGCGTGAGCCTATGTAAACTGAAAAGAGCGGCTATGTTCACCGAAATTCGGTGGGCCTAGATCCAAAATTGTCGGTGGGTCTATGAAACCTGGAAAGGACGGTTATGTTTACTGAAATCCTCGAGGACCAACTGCCTGATTCGAGTAATTCCTTGAGAAATTTGAAAATCCTGGCGGAATTCTTTGGTTAAATCACCTTTGAAAATTACGCGAGGGTCTTATCAATAGGGCTGACTTACTGAACTCTTCGCAGATATTTTGAAAATCCATTTCCCCTTATTACAAACAACAATTTATTTAAATGATTGAAACCAAAAAAACCATTAATCTACACTTACACGATATATAGACTGCACTTAGGTTACCTTTTAGTGCTTGTTTACAAATTTAAAAGTCTTCATCAGAATGGACAGAAACTAAAGGTTCGTCCAACAGAAGTAAAGGACTGAACTTGGCTTCTAAACCCTGGCCGGTTAGAGCTTCTGCGATGCGGAGGACAAGGACACTCAGCCAAGTTCAGTCCTTTACTTCTGTTGGACGAACCTTTAGTTTCTGTCGACTCTGATGAAGACTTTTAAATTTGTAAACAAGCACTATAAGGTAACCTAAGTGCAGTCTATATATCGTGTAAGTGTAGATTAATGTTTTTTTTTGGTTTGAATCATTTACATAAAGTGTTGTTTGTAATAAGGGGAAATGGATTTTAAAAATATCTGCGAAGAGAAGAAGACCCTCGGGTAATTTTCGAAGGTGATTTAACCAAAGAATGCCGCCAGGATTTTCAAATTTCTCAAGGAAATACTCGAGTCAGGCAGTTCATCCTCGAGGATTTCAGTAAACATAACCGTCCATTCCAGGTTTCATAGACCCACCGAAAATTTTGGATCTAGGCCCACCGAATTTGAGTGAACCTGACCGCTCTTTTCAGTTTACATAGGCTCACGCATTTGACATAAATATTTTCGTGAAAAAAAAATTTATCTTCCGCCAGATAAATTTTATCTTTCGCAAGATAAATTTTATCTTACGTCAGATAAATTTTATCTTTGAGTAGATAAACGTGCTGCAGCGTTTTTATCCAATTTCAAGATAGAATTTATTCTTGGGATTTACTGTGATCGAACCAGTCACTTAGTTTCCCATTTACCCTCACACTCGCTTTACTACCTGTATATATTGTTTTTATTGCTTGTAGGAGCCCTTCATTCACTCCATACTCTTTAAGGACTTCCCAAAGTTTACTTCTATTTACCGTGTCGAATGCTTTTTCTAGGTCAATAAATGCACAGAAAACTTTCTTTCCTACTCTCAAGCTTTTTTTCTGTGATCTGTCTTAGGCTAAATATCTGATCTGTACATGATCTTCCTGGCATAAATCCACTTTGGACTTCCCATATCTTCTCTTCTGTAATTTCCATTACCCTACGAATAAGTATTTTTGAGTATATTTTACTTACGGTACTTAGTAGGCTGATACCTCTGTAATAACTGCAGTTGCTTTTATCTCACTTTTTTTTATATATTGGTACAATAATCGCCTTTCTCCAATCGTCTGGGACTTCTCCTGTCTCGAAACATAAATTTATCAATTCGCACAACCTGTGAGGTATGTACTCGCCACCGTATTTAAGCATTTTAGCGCTAATACTGTCTATACCAGCAGCCTTACCGTTTTCAAGTTCTTAATTATATCTCTGACCTCAGTAACACAGACTTTTTCAATTGGGTTTTCTAATGCATTATGTTCAATGTCGTAGTTTTGTAGCCCTATATCCTCACCTCATAATAGTTCTCTGAGAGAGTCTTTTAAAGCGTCTACTATCCCGTCTATATCATATAGCATTTCACCTTTGCTGTTTCTCATGCTAAAAAACTCTGTACTTTTACTTCCCTTCATCTCTTTAAATACTAGTTTCATAATTCCTTCAAAGCAGTTTTTTATTTTGTTCTCTTCTTCTGTTCTGATTTTCTCTTTACTCTCTTTGACGAGTCGTTTAACTTTCATATTTTTGTGTCTGTAATCATTTTTAAGTCTAGTTCTCTCCTCATCGCTAAGACCTGTCATGTTCAGCGTTTTATTGTGCGCTTCTTTCTTTTCTTGTTGGGCTGCCGCAATTTCATCGTTCCACCACGCATCGCCAGACTTTCTTCCTACCCTCACCATACCACACATCTTCAGTCGCAGTTTTAACAATGGTATCCCGCAATAAAGCCCACGCGTCCTCAATATCTTTATTCCTTTCAAGCGGCTCCCAAATTGCCTTATCTATGCGTTCGTTTATCTTATTCTGAAAATCTATTTGTACTTCCGGTTTCTGTAAATTTTCGACCTTGATTCGCGTTTGTTTCGTTTGTTTGGTTCTCTTTCTTCTCCATCGATTGCCGGCCTACCTCTAAAACAAGAGCCATTTTTTTTTTAAACTATACGCGGCTAAAATTTTTGTATGAAATCGTTAGCATATAGAGACATAGTATAAGGGAGAGAGGCCTGATAATCGAAGTTTTCATCTCTGAACATTTTTGAAGAAGTTTTGCTTTAGTAAAGCCGTAAATGTGTCATGGAATTCTATATCTCTTGAATATCTGAGGTTCAATTCGCTTGAACTTTCAACTAAAATAAGCGGATGAAAAGTTTTACGTAGTTTAATTCAGAGAAGATATAGTATAATCCCCCCCCCCCCTCGCCCGCCCAGCGGAGACAAAAAAATAGTTCAATCTCGAAAAATTAACAATAAAAGTTATGACTTAGCTTTTGCGATTTGACTGTGATTCCGCCGTTTCTTCTGGAAGCTTCTTCTTAATTTTTGAGTTGAAATTTCGGAAAGGCACTAAGTAGCACGTTTACGGAAAATTTTATTTGTTTATTATTATTATTATTATTTTAAAGTCATAGCGCAAAGATATTATTAAGACCTTTTCCTAAGACCAACAAACACTGAAAATTCGTTAAAATCACTCCAAAAACCTCAAAGACTTGAAAATTCTCTCACGTTAGAAAATATCCTATCATATTTCAAAAATTTTCGAAATATCGTGAAATTTGAAACATTCCCGAATAGTAAAAAATTCCCGAAAAATAGAATTCCCGACAGAAAATGCCTGAATTATAAAATATCAATTACAATTCTATCTTCAATTTCAACAACTTTTCTAATCACGAAAAAATGCAATAATATGAAGATCGCAAGAGACACTTCCAATAATTGAAAGATCGCAATAAGTAGTAAAACCTTTAAAATTACATTTCATTTCGAATGAAATAGCACGTTGACGAGAATAATAAACAAGAACAAATGAAGTTTGCAGCGTAGATTGACGCATGAACCGTTCATGCGAAAATCAAAAACAGGAAACAAATGAAAATCACACAATGAGATGGCACATAAACGAAAATTACGAACTAGAAAAAATGAAGATAGCAGAGTGCAATGACGCATGTACGAGTAATACTAACAAGAAACAAACGAAGAGCGCAAGATTATGAATAAAATTATGTTATGAAGAAACTCATGTGTTTTGGCTATGATATATTATTAAAAACACAATAATTATAATCAAGCAACCCGATTTGTGAGAGGCGCGAGGGGTCAAAATAATAAAGCACCCTGGAGAAAGGAGTTTAAAATCGTACTGCAACCTCCTTGTGGTGAGGTCTGGAAACTATAATTTGGATAGGCTCACTGCAGATGTTTATGAAAGAAATATTACTCATGATGTACTTAATTACATCAATTACATCAATTATAATGGTATCTTCAATTTTAAGAACTTTTCTAATCATGAAATAATGCAATAGAGTTGTGTTCCAAAGTATGCAAAATGATTTTTTTTGTTTATAATATTGGATGTTGATTTTGGCTACCTGTGATTATCTCCAAAGGACGTTTTTATTTTTATTTTTGGAATGGTCTCATTAGTGTCTACAACATATATTTTGTTCATCAAAATCGGTCAAGCCGTTTTCGTGAAAAAAAAAACACTTTTTACATTTTTCTTTCCCCCCACCTATAACTTCCTCAAAATTGAATCTTTAGGGTTATCATTGAAAGGAATTTTACTTCACATAGATGCGAACCTATGACATAAATTTCAAGTTAATACAGGCGGGGGTAGATTTGTATGCTTGTCCGGCTATGACCAACTTTTATTTTGTAATTTTTTTATTACATTGCAGTAACTTTAGTGAACAGTAATGCGAAATTACAATTTTTTCATTTTGTAATGTTTTATTACATAAAACGAACATTAGCGAACAGTAATAAAAAATTGCAAAAATGGGACTACTGGAAATCCCGAAAAATAAAATTCTCGATTCTAAAATTCCCTAATTGGAAAATTCCCGAATTGGAAAATTTCTGAACAATAAAATCCCCGGCAGAAAATTGCCAAAGTCTAAAATATTCTAACTAGAAAAATCGCAGATCATAAAATTCCCGAATTTAAACAATGAAAATAATACAAAAATAAACAAACATCAATATTTTTCAAATATCAAGCAGTAATAAAATATTGTTATCAGAGAAATGAAAATTTCATTGTTTCAAATTTCTTAAAAGTATTTTTTGAAATTAAAAAACCATAATTAAAAATAATATAAACTTCTAGATGAAGAATTTTTTTTAAATGTGCATGGTATTTAAAAAAATTATAAAAAACGTTCTCAAAAATTACCCTACAAAGATTGTTTGGAAAATGTTATTAGGTTCAGAGAAAATTTAGAGAAAATTTTTTTTGTTCTAGGCGCGCATGCTTTTAAATTTTTTCTATATTTAGTTTTCATAAAATAATTCGGCAATTTTTTAATTGGAGAAATTAAATTAAATCGGAATAAATGTTCAGAAATTTCTTTAAATTGAATCGAAAACACTTACTATCATTTTTTTTCATGTAAATTTTGTTTCTCGTGGTTACTAAATCGTGAAGTTTACGATTTTTTACGATTTTGGAATGCTTTAAACACAATGCACAGTTTATTTATGAAATCAAATGAGTAGAAAGTTTCTTTAATTCGATCCGAATAAATTTCAGGTTCGACATATCAGACTTTATCCAAAAAAAAAGGCATTTGATTCAATCACAAAAAAAAACATGTTTTGTGTAGATTATCAAAGAATTCTAAATTGAATACAAATTCATTTTTTTTTCTTAATACTGTTTACTAGCTGAAAGCGTAGAAATATAAAATTTGCCATAAATTTGTAACCACCATGAAAACCTTTTTGTATTTTCAAATATTTTAATTTTCAAGTCCAAAGACCGAACAGACAATATTAACTGATTTCAAAATTTTGTTTTGTTAATTTCCCGATGCCAACCACACATTTTTCCCCCTCAAGTAGAAAAATTGGATTGGTGCAGAATTTTTTCTCCGCCCTGTTATTGATCTATTTGTTCAAAATTTTACACAGAATCTATATATTTTTCCAACCTACCCTACTAAACAATATTATTTTTATTATTAAATTGTTATTATTCATGAATATGATATTGCTGTCTTGTAAAAATGAACATTTACTTTTCAATTCACCTTTGCTCGTTGCCGCAATAATTCTTGAGCAACAGAAAAACCTATTTCACTTGCTCCTCCAGTCACAATTGCAGATTTGTCTTTCGCTTCTATTGTTTACTAAAATTTTGTCATGAATCACTTTCTTGTGTACAAAAATCAAGAAATTACCGTCAGAAAAATATTTGATCCAAATAAAAGAAACCGTTTCTTTAAAACAACTATTTTCACTTAACCAAAAATAACTTGAAAATAAGGAAAGTCATTTTTCATTCAAGAAAAAATTGTATTCAAACAAAAAAGCATTTTTGTGAACCAAAGAAAAGATTTGTTTACCTAAGATGACAGATTATTAAAGAATAATAGTTTTCAATGGAAGGTTAAACTTTTAAACGATGTTTTAATCGTCCACTTCTATGTCTAGAAAGGCTTGGAACTGACTACGCATAACACTGTTCTACATTTAGTTGAAGGTGGCCTTAATCTAAATATCTAGACTTTGCTCTTATCACTTTCAACTGGAAAAGTTATGTATAGTTTATATAAGGTCTGCCAGTATTCAAATAACATTTTTGTATTTTTCAAATTTAAAAGAAAAATAACGTAGAAAATTATTATAACTTTTTTTTCTTAAGTTGTTAATTATCAAGTAATTAACAATTACAGAATATCCAACGAGGAAAAATCTCTTCAATTCAGTAGAATTCTCTAGAAATCGACAGCATTCTCGTGAATCCAGCAGAATTCTTCAGAATTCTTGAATTCAGCAAAATTTTCTTGAAATCAGCAAAAATTCTCTTTTCACGATGACTTTGAAAAAATGATCAGATTGGATTGACTTTTGGCAAAAATTTTTAAGGCCTAAAAGAAAAGGAACATTTTAAGCCAAACAACGCACGATTTGAAAAAAAGTCAAGAGAATGAAAACGTTGATTTTTGGAAGCCCCACAAGATTATCATAACAACTTTTTGAATTTTCTTGAAAAATCGAAAATTCCAATTCTTAACGCAAAAAAAAATCAAACCATGCAAGACACAAAAAAAATGAATTAACATAAATTGTGCACCCAAAAAGATCTACAAATTGGTTGTTAATCACTTTTCGTTAGGACGCGTAGTTTTCATTTTAATCGTGGAAAACAACATTAAAAATAACAAAATTAAATTTTTGGACAAATCACACAAGCAACGAACAAAAAATAGACAAAAGTTGTTCGCTCAAAAGAGAGATAGCAATTTGTTATTAATCATTTGCTAATAAGGCAAGAGCGCCCCATGGTGGTGTCTGTTCGAACTTCATTGGCCAATCAAGTTTTTTTTTTAAACCCGGGAGAACGGAAAGCCAAATCGGATTGGTATTATATCCATTCTCCCTATTGATGTTATTAGAGTGTTTCAAGATTTTGATTGCTTCTCTATGTTTTATTGGAAAAATATTGTACGCTTTTGCGATAATAGTTGTTTTTTCAAATGAATTGATATGTCCTGTTTCGATGATGCTCAGCTAGTGCTGATTGCATGAAATGTTTTAGCCTGACTACTCTCATGGGACTTTACACTTTGGCTCAACGCTCTCCCGGTTTCTCCAATATAGACTTTTCTACAAGAACAAAGGATTTTATATTCTCCCGGATCACTGAGAGGTGCCTTTTTATCTTTAGGGTTGTTCAGATGTTGTCATATTTTCGCATGTGATTTAAATATAGTTTCGGATGTTGTGTTTGTTGATAATTCCTCCTATTTGTTCTGTAATACCTTGAAGAAGCTTTCAAATTTAAAATCTCAATTTATCATAATGAATCATCGTGAAAGCATTCAATCTCTTAACAATAAAATTGATACTGTTTTCCGTAATAAAAGATTCTAAGAAAAGAAAATTTATCGGTAAGAACTTACCGCAAATGACGTGTAAAATATGGAGAAGACGTTTTTGAATATTTAAGAAATGATTATCTGTCGGAGATTAAAATTCTTCGAATCTGCGTATGAACGTATATAAATAAAAGCATTAAAACTGGATGTATAATCAATTTTAGATCCAAATTAGTTATTATATAAATAAATATACTTACAAAACATTTATTTTGAGAATTTTTTTGTTATACATTAAAAAAAAAACATTTTTCATTAAACTGAGAAATATTTGTGAATTCACGTCAAAAATTACAGGTGGAGAGATAATGATGATAAAAATTTGGTTAAAAAGAGTGTTTTATATGTTTTAGATTGTTAGGTTACATTTTTGTTGATTTGATATGTAATAAAATTTCTGATTGATGAAATTCCCGAACTGGAAATTCCTGAACAGTTTATGATATTACCGAAATGGATAATTCCCAATAGTTTATAATATTACCGAATTTAACACTTCCCGGCAGAGAATTGCCAAATTATAAAATATCCGAACTAGAAAATTTCCGAATTTAAACAAGTATAGTAATGAAATATTTTTATCAAGAAAAAATTATTTTTAATGTTTAAAGTTTCTAGAATAATTGGTTAACTTTAAAATAACGATAATTGGTAAAATATATTTCTGGATGAAAATTTTCTTCAAATATTGTTATTTTTAATTCATACAATAAGTTTAGAAACTTTAAAGAAGAAAAATATTTTTTTTAGAAAAATATTTGATTATTGTATTTTCAAGAAATAAATAATATTAATTGAAAAACAATTTTTTATTGTTTCGGGAGTTTTATAATGCAAAAATTTTCCAGTTCGTATATTTTATAATTTAGCGATTTTCTAGCAGGATTTTTAAAATTCGGTAATATTATAAACTGTCGTGAATTTTCCATTTCGGTAAGATCATAAACTGTTTGGGAATTTTTTATTCGGGAATTTCATTATTTGGGAATTATATTATTCGGAAATTTTTTAGGATTTTTCAATCTTCCAAAAATTGTCATCCAAAATTATATTTTTTCAATAATTTTTATTTTGAATTCAAACAATAATTTTAGAAACTTTGATCAGAAAAAAATATTTTTTACATACAAATATTTGATGATTGTATTTTCAATAAATAATATTGATGGAAAACCATTTTTCCATTGTTTCGGGAGATTTATAATTCAGGAATTTTCCAGTTCGGATATCTTATAATTCGGCAATTTTCTATCGGGAATTTTCAAATTCGGCAATATTATAAACTGTCGGGAATTTCCTATATTGGTAATATCATAAGTTGTTCGAAAATTCTTTATTCGGGAATTTTCCAGTTAGGGAAGTTTATTACATGTTCAAAAATTGTATTATTCGGGAAATTCCCAAATCGGGAATTTGAAAGAGTCATGAATTTTATTTTCTAGAATTTTTCAGTCGTCCAAAAACTGTCATCCAAAAATATATTCTTTCAATAATTGTTGTTTAAGATACACGCAATAATTTCAGAAACTATAAACATTACAATTTTTTTGATAAAAATATTTGATCATTGTATTTTTAATAAATGAATAATATTCATGAAAAATTTTTTTCATTTGTCTAAATTCTGGAATTTTATAATTGGGGAATTTTCTAGTTATTTGAATATTCTAGAATTCGGCAATTTCATGTCGGGAATTTTATTATTCGCGAATTTTCCAATTCAGTAATATCATAAACTGTCGGGAATTTCATCATTCGGTAGTTTTTCATTTCGGTAACATTATAAACTGTCCGGGAATTTTATTATTATGGAATTTTCCTATTCAGGAATTTCATTATTCGGAGATTTTCTGATTCAGGAATTTTACAGTCTCGTTTTGAAAAAAAATAAAGTTTTGTCCCAATGCAATTGGTATTATTGTTCATCCCTTAGTTTGCAGACATCTTTCATTTCACCTACCTAACCTGAAATACGTGATAGAATATACTTAAATTTCCATCAATATTATCATAATATAAAATGTTTCTACAGTACAAAATTAAGATTTTCAATTTTCATTCAATATTCTTGATAAATATTTATTTAAATAACTTTTTAAAATCAAATTTTACGACTCATGGTGCCCTCATACGTAACAAAAATTATGAGTTCAAAAAATTATTCAAAAAATGAAATGTTAAATAATAATAATTTGAAGCATGAAATAAGGTCGATAGGAGTTGTAGTTGTTCAGAAATCATCTTTTAGCTTTAAAATTTTACTTCGTAAAAAGGCTTTTATATTGAACTGCAATAGTAAATATGGCGACTTTTTCGAATGTGGTTGAGTGGTTTATTGACAGTCATCAAAAATGTATAACCATTCGTCCGCGATAAGTGCAATTATTTTTAAAATGGAGTGGTAATAAGTGCAATGTTTTTAAAAATATCGTGTCCTGATTTCCAGACCAATTCCATCCATACTTCACACTGTTCTTTGCACTGCTGTGAACTACATAGCAGAAGACGCCTTTTTACTGACAAACAACTGACAAATTATTCCGAGATGGTTTAAAAATACGGAATTATCTTAATTTCATGTAAAGTTTATTCGACAAGGTTAATTTTTGTTGCAGCGAAACTTTCGTCGGGAATGGATGTAAAGTTTATCTTCTGTTTTTTCTGTTCTCCGCACCCAACCGAGATGCACGCATCGTCCTCAGCAGTGCGTTTGTATCGCACAACGGGCTCGCCGGCTTTCGGCATCTTGGTTGGGTGCGATTCTTTAACTTGGTCGTCCTTCAGGTTTTCTCGATGAGGCTGCCTCTCGGAACGACCAACACCTCACTGTTCCGGGCAGGTGGTCCGTCCGGGATTCCTCTCCCTTTGCGGCCCAGAGGTAGCACTGCGGATAGCTTTCGCATTCCGCAGCCCTATGGCCCTCTTTGCCACATCTCCAACATGCCTTCGTCCGGTCTGGGCCATCGCAACCGGCTGCCATATGGCCGAAGCCTAGGCAGCGGTAGCACCGAACCCCTTTCTGTCTTTTTGTGTACACGACATGACACCCACCCCACCTTCAGGTGTCCTGCGCGTACTAACCTCGCGGCCAGTTCCTCTGCCAGCTGCACGAAAGCCTTCAGATTGCCTCTGAAGGGTCTTTTCGTGAGGCTGACTTTCAACTCTCCAACACTCTGTTTACCAAAGTGGCTTCTTACGGCCACTTCGACCTCTTCTCCGTCAGTGGTTGAATCGAGGTCCAAGACCCCGACCTCGATTCGTGGGACGAGCTCGCGCACGTTACCCCCGACACCCACCGCCTCCTTAATGGCAGCGGGTAGCTTTGATCTGCCATTCGCTGCAGATCCCATTTCCACGAGGACCTCTCCTTTCCTGGTTTCTCTGACACTCTTGATTTTAACACCAAGAGCGTCAGGTTTAACCTTCTTTTTGAGGTCCCTTAGTTCCTCAGCATAGCTTGATCCCTGGGCCGGCTTCATTAAAACCGCCTCGGGTCGAGCTCTTCTCTGTGGCTCCTCTTTCTTGCTGGGTGTAGGAGGAGCTGTCGCCGCTACCTTATCTTCAGTCTGGGTCCCCGTTTGGCTAGTCTCACTCACAGATTTGCCGGTCTTGCACTCGTATTCCTTCTTTATCTGTTTTTTCGCGACCTCCTCTTCAACATGCTTTATCGCTTCAGTCCATCCCTGATAGGCATGAACATATTTCTCTTCGTGGAGCAGAAGTCCTGCATCCTGTCGGACACATAGTCCAAATCAACATAGATTTTCCTAGCCTCCTCCATCCTTTCCTCCACATTCCTTCGGTCCTGACTGGACGACTTTTCACTATAGTCCAGTACTTCTACCACATCTTGATCTCCTTCCAAATCCTCTCCTATACTCCTGTTCAGTTTTCTTTGATACTCCGCCATTTTATTCCCACGAGTAGCTAGGTAATAAAGGTCCACCCCCGCATAGCCCCGCATGCGGGAGTAAGGTCTGCATACTCTAGAAGGCGACCTGGTATCCTAGAGACACCGTTTGAAACACCAAACCCCTGGCGCCACGCAGTCTTTGGCACGGTGGATTAACGCCTTGACTTGGAGGTTTTTCCTTCGGGACCATCCCTGGACCCTTTCCCACGACTGCTTATTGAGTAGTGTAACCGTATTCAGCAGAAAGCCTCGGTACAGGGCCTCAGCAGGAAATGATCGTGGTTTTTACTCGGTGTGTCCTTCACCCAGTCTGTTTGATCCGCGGGGCCTATTTTATTTCAGCCCTACCCTCTGTTTCCAGCGAGCATTACCCTATCCGTTTAAGTAAACCCTTGTTAGTTTTTTGTTATTCTGAGTTGCTCGGTGTTCTGAGATTCTAGTCTTGAGAGGATATTTTGTTTGTCCAATGTAGATCATGGGACAATCTTTACAGTAAATTCGATGAATGATATTTTTAATTGTAATGATAAGAGAGATGTTTAATTTTTTACATATTCATATATATTACATTCTTTATATTATTCATAAAAAAGTTATGCGGATAATTATTACTGATCAAGATTTCGTAAATGACACTAATCTTCTTTTCATGGAAACGAGTTTCTAAAATTTTTGTTGCTCTATCAACAAGAGAGAAAATAATTCCTCTTCTATGACTAACATGATGATTGGAAGGATAGTTTAGAGTTCTTCCAGAATATATTGGTTTTTGGAACAAATAAAAAATAATCTGTAAATCTAAAAAGTTAATTTTTTTATTGATAGATTTTTCTAACGTAAATTTCAAAGTGCCAGCACCTTTATTATTAAATTCGTTCAAAATGTTTTGAACTTGACTTTCCAGTATGCATATTAGCGTATCGTCTACGTAACGATAATAGAATATAACTCTAAAGATTGGATTTTTAATAATTTCTTATTCCATATTCTATAGGTGATCCCATTGGTATTCCAAATTCCTGTTTATAAATTTTATAGTTGAATTGAAAAGAAAATTACTGACGCAAAATCTGATAGCTTCATCGAATTGTTGGAATTTTTACTTTGGTCCCAATTCTTTTATACTAATTTATATACTATATCGCGATCAATATTGGAAAACATAGATACTATATCGGGTGATACAATTGTCAAGTCTTCTGGGATATTCAGATGTTTAATTTTATGACTGCAAATTTTATTAAAAATTGATTGTCAGTATTGTGATAACTTGTAAAGCGGTGAACCTATGAAATGAGTGACAGGTCTGATAGGCAAATTATCTTTCTGAAGTTTTATTAATTCATAGAAAAGAGGTGGTAAACCATTAGTGCATCTAAAAAAATTGCATGTTCTTTTATCCCCATTCCTTTTCTAAATACTTTGGTACTCCTTCTTTTTTTATCATCTTATACCATATATTATATTTTGATTCCTCAATCATCCCCAAGGTCTATTCTTTGCTCTACTTTTCTCAGCCTTTCCTTCTCCTTATTCCCACTCTCCCCACCCCCAAACTCACGGTTTGAGCTTTCAATTTTTTTTATTCTACCTTCCAACTCCTCTACCTTTTTATTAGGCTCTTCCTTCTTGTCTAGACTTTGCTCCAACACCTGCATCCTTTTCTCTAGCTTTTCCCTGACTTCTTCCCATTTCCTCATTTCTTTTCTAAGTTCGGCCATTTCCGGTCTAATTTCTTTCCTTATTTCCTCCACCCTTTTCTCCTGCTTTTCTTCATACATCCCCATTACTTCTATCATCATTTCGCGCGTTTCTTTCAATATTTCCTTTTCCATCGGACCTTTATCCTCATCTCTGCCTCTTTCTGTCCCCTTATTTTTCTCATCCTTCTCAACAAAGCTATGTTTTTCCGGCGGCGATCTGTACATTTTTGGATTTTTCAAGCTTGCCCCTATATCTTCCTTGTCTTCACTGCTTCCCCGCTCCTCTCTCTTCCTTTTAAAGAATGCCTCAATTGATCCCACGCTTTTCGCCCTCAATCCATCCTTTTCTACTGTTTTCCTATACTTTCCCCTTGCCCTCCCTTCTTTGTTCTCCCCTTTCGGTGTACTGAAAACTTCCTGATCCAAATCCCTGCTTTCCTTACTAGTATTCGCTCCGCTAGCCATGATTCCAATTCAAACAATCCCGCCTACTATCGTTCTCTGTCTCCATCTACCGTCGCGTCTACCTGCCTTGCCTTTCTCCCTCTCTACCCTGCCCTGCTACGACACGCTACGACCAACCAGGTTCTCCCACCCCGTCACAAACCTTAAACCCACCTAACCTCAACTTCCACACAAATCTGTCTTGATTCCCAAAAATATCCTCACCCCCTTGTCAATCTTTCAATCTCTCAATCAATCCCTCACAAACGAACCCCTCTACACACATCCACAATCCACTCACCTCAAATTTCACCACAATTATCAGAAAAACTCAGCACCAAGTTTCACCGCTACCACAAACTTTCACGCGGGAAACGGAAGTCCTTCTTTTACTTGTTACTATGAAAAATAAAAACGAGAACTTTAAAAACGATTTTGTTTGAACGAAATTACAGGTAAGCGTTCACCGTGGTTAATCCGAGCAGCGCCCATTACATGTATGTATGAATGTATGTATACCATTAAGCCATTTCCCTTTCGGGGTAGGTGTGACACTACCCGATTCGGGTAGTGTTTCTAGGTGAATAGTTTCTTGTAGTACATAACTACAAGTGTGGGCTCACCACACCCACGACACGCCAACAACACGCAGTTAGTAGTATTCCCGAACGGTCACCCATCCAAGTACTAACCGCACCCAACACTGCTTAACTTCAGTAATCTACCGAGAACTGGTTTTTTCAGCGTGGTATGGCCGTTAATAATTCTGCATAATTCTGTTTTTTCAGTATTTCTAGAGTCACCGACTTTTTCTTTTTGTACAAGGTACTTTTTCAAATTCATTGATTTTGTTGTTTGTTCGAATTTCTGCTCTTCTTCTGCTTTTCGTTTTCTGTTTTGGTAGCCAGATGGCTGGAAAGAATTAAAATACATATTTTTTTCTTGAACGTACAGCTTAGTATGGACGGACCAACAGAAAAATGAAAAGACATACGCACTGACAGAAGCATATCAAGCCATCACTATCAAAATTTGTTTTGAAAAACCAAATAATATACCTACTGGAAATACCAAAATGTATTTAATTTTTACATATAAGCGGTAAGCCAAATTACACCAATTGTACTTTTTGATTTTTTTCTTGTGGGAAATACGTGTTACACTTCATGGGGCTTGCGGTACCTCTAAATAGTCTAAATATTATTTGTAAAAAAATACATTTATTTTGTTGTGGATTCGAAAAAATTTGGAAACGATATGCATGAAAATTCGAAAAAAAATTTTGACTACTCTACTATATACACGCTTCATAAAATTTCCTCAATACTGAAATTACGTTATACATAAAAACATTAATTCAAGTAATACATAGAAATTAATTATGAAATGTTATTTTATACATGAATAAGTTTGACACTAAAAATTAGATTTAAAAAATTGTACAGTTCATATCGAGAGCAGCAGAATTTTATCGGTATAAATGTTGACGCTGCATTTTAATCAGCAATGAGGTAACTTAAGAGCATTGACATCAAATCCATCACTTTTTTTAGACTGTTCCTGTTCTACCAAATAGTTGAAATTTTAACCAATAAAGTTGAATTTTTTAATTAAACATTTAATAGTTGATACTGTAACTAACAAATATTTTAATTTTTATTTAAAAACTTTTGAATTCAACCAAAAAAGATGAATTGTCAACAAAATTGTTGAATCCTCAACCAAACTAGATTAATTTTCTAACTGAACAGTTACATTTTCAACCAAAAGAGATGGATTGTAAACAAAAAAAATAATGTTCAATGAAAGAGTTAAACTTTCAACCAGAAAGATGAACCTTCAACTAAAAAAATTAAATTTGTTCAAAGTAGTGCAACTTTCAACCAAGTAGTTGAATTTTTATCAAAAAAAGACGACTTTTTAACAGAATAGTTGTATTTTCGACAATATAATTAAATTTCAAATCGACTGAAATGGATTCTCAACAAGAAATGTACTATTTGATATTTCAACCAAAAAAGAATCGTAATAAAAAACACTTCAATCAAAAAAAGATTAATTTACAACAAAAAAGCAAAATCCTCAATAAAAATAGATTATTTTCAACCAAATAGTTGCATTTTTCAACAAAGAAGGTTTAATTTCTACAAAGAAATGGGGTTTCAAACCAAAAAGACGAATTTTCAACACTAAAAGTCTAATTTTCACTCAAGAAACAGATTCATTTTCTAACCAACAGTTGCAATTTTAATCAAAGGAGACGAGTTTTAAACAAAGAATAATAATTTCTAATATAACTGTCGATTTTTTAACCAGAGAGATAAATCTTCGATCAAACAAATAATTTTTTCCAAAGTAATTTCACTTTCAACGAAGTAGTTGAATTTTCAACACTATAATCAAATTTTAATCCAAATTAGATGAATTAACGTAAAATATAATAATTGATATTTCAGCCAAAAAAGATTTTCATTAAAATATAGTTCAATTTCACAAAAAAGGACGAATTGACAACAAAATAGTTAAATCCTCAATAAAAACAGATTATTTTCAAACAAAAAATTACATTTTCAAACAAAGAAAATTCAGTTTCTGCCAAGAGATGGATTTTGAAACCAAAAATACGAATTTTTATTCAAGGAACATTTTTCAGTCCTGAAAAAAAAAATTCATCCACGCTATTGAATTTCCAAGCACCAATTTCCAGAACACACCAATTTATTTGTCAAATTTTGAATAAAGTTTCTTCAATATTCCGTTGTTCTTTTTTTCTTCTGTTATGTTTTTCATGTATTGTGGGAAACATTTCTTCTGGACACATTTTCACCATTGTATTTCAGCCCATTTCAGTTCTTCAATTTCCAATGATCCAAATCTGCAATCTGATCTAGGCAATCTCATACCCATGAATAGTCACTTTTTATTCTAGGCAGACATTTAGAGTCTTTGTTTGTGGTAACCAGCCTAATTATTTCTTCTTATTTTTTGAGGATTTCCGGCCAATCTTCTTTAGGCAAAAACAAAAAGTCTGGCCCCATAAACCATCTAGGATTGAAATTGAAGTAAGGAATTTGAACGTTTGTGATGCAGTCATCGGCTACATTTTCTTTTGTTGGAAGCCAATGCCAATCAGCTGCACTCCTGATTCTAAAATTTCCCCCACCCCTGCAGCAATGAAGCAAGGAAGTTTATCGTCATTGTCCATCCACTGAAGGACGGTTCTAGAATCAGACCAGTTATATCGAAATTCTATGGTGAAATAAAAATTATCTTGTATCATCTCAGCTAATTGTATTCCTGAGACTGCTGCCATTAATTTCAATCTGAGTAATTTCAATGTTCGAAGTGGAGCTGCTCGTGCCTTTGACGAAACCAATACTACGTCTATTCGATACTCATCTTGAATTCTGAGGTAAACTGCTGCTACATAATCTTCTTCACTGGCGTCACCAAGTGCATTTGTATAGATGTTGCTTCATCTAACTTCGTTGAATATTGCCTGGGAATTTCAATATTCTTGATTGTCATCAATTCTTTAAGCCAACATTTCCATGTTTGAAACATTACGTTAATTATATAATCGTCCTATTCAAGTTTTGCTTTCCATATTCCCTGAAGTGATATTTTTGTCTGCACTGTGATTGGTGATAACAAATCCACTGGATCATGAAATGACATGGCTATTTTAAGAATTTCCTTTTTTATAGATATTCTCGAACAATTGATTGAATCCTAGATTATTTTGTGAAATTTCAGGGAGGAAGTCAGGCAATCTTTCTCTGAAATTAACGTGACTCCGAGAACTTCTCTTCAAGAAAATCAGTCAACATGTCATTCCAAAACCGCTTTGGAATTGCTGACGAAATTTCTGAATTCGAAGCCTGCTTGATCTTGAACGAAGATTACGTCTCGAATAATTTTGATTGTTTCTTTTTCGGTTGCTGTTCCATGGATGTGCTTATCTACACAATTATTTTCAATTGTGGCTTTTGCTGCTTCCGGTTGCTTGCCTTCGTATTTCCTCGCATTTTAGTTATCTACAAATTTTGCTAAAAAGGGAGAAGATGATGTCCCAAATAACATTGTTGTCATTCGAAATATCCTGGGTTCATCTTGAATCTTCAAATTTCTCCTGAAGTAACATTGAGTGTAACTTTGTTCATCTCCAATTTATCTCCATTGAACATCTCACGGATATCTGCAGTGAATGCTATTTTATGTTGCCGGAATTTAACGTCAGTTCCTAAAGGTGATACTATCCAGTCTGAACGAATGATGTGATAATCACTTAGTGATTTTTCTTGGACTTTTGTTGCTGCATCAAAGACAAGTCTAGCTTTGTTTGGTTTGTTTGGATTGATAACCGGAAAGTGAGGTAGAACCAAATCTTCATTCTCTCAAGAAGTTTTTCTCTCGCTGTGAGTACATTCATTCTTCTTTAGAAGTTTTTCTACTTCAGAATAATAAGGATTCCCTAGATTTTTGTCCTTGATAAGTGTTTTCTCTATACATATCAGTCTATATGAAGCCACTCCTTCGTTTTACATATACGAGTATTTTTGTACCAACATATCAATGTCCAAATTTTGTTCTGGTAAGTTCAAATCCTTCATAGATCTTACTTTCTTGAGATCGAATAATGTATTGCTATTTATTCCTGCCGCTTCATTAGTTGCAACTATTCAGTCATCATCGTAGCGGTATATTTCACCCGTCCATTTGCAGCACAATGGTAAGTATGGACTTTTGAGTCCCAGCCTCCTGGAAAGCGTTTTATCAATTAGTGATGCGGTACTTCCTCCGCCTAATAGAGCTACAGTCGACAATATTCTTGTAGGTTCGTGCAATCGTATCGGAAGAATCTCTAGCATAACACCATCCTTTTCTCTCTCCAAGCACATCACTACTTTAGTGCCAGGTTTTTGTTCACAGTCATTGATTCCACAAGTTCCTCGTTTTCGGCACTTGTCTGTATGTTTCTGAAGACAGCAATAGCACACTTTGACTTTTTCTGCGGTCTTTCATCGTTGTTTGAAATTTAATTTCTTGAAGATTCCATAATTTTCTCGAGAATGATACTTTTCTCCACAGGCTTTGCACGTGTTGTTTTGTTTAATAAATTTTCGTTCTTTTTCTCTTGATTTTTGATTCATTGATGTTAGATTCTGGGTAGTAGTAGGAGTATCAATTCTTATTGTAACTTGAGAAATGATTTCTACCAACAGATCGCGGGACCTTGTAGCTGGTGGGATGGCTTAAGGGTCTCATCGGAATATAGATCGTGAATAGGTGAACCAGAGAGGCCGTAATAGCAACACAGAAAAAACTAAGTGTAAACTTTACCCGCATTTCGGGGTAAAGATTACCTGCAACAAAAATTACCCCATGTGGGTAAACTTTACCCGCACATCTCTGTATTTTCCTAATTTTACCCATGCTTGTGGGGAACTTTTGACGGTTCTAACGATTCCGAAAAACAGCCTTTATGAAGCCGCACTTATCCGATTTGCCTCTTACACCAACCATCAGCTAACTTCACTTTAGCGATTCAAAGCTAGTGGCTTCCAATTTTCAAGACCGTGGTGACAACTTTCATGAGAACAAATGACAGATTCTGCCCATCCAGGGTAATATTTGTGTTTTACCAATACGAACAGGTAAAAATACGAAATTTCCTGCAGCACTATTTACCCTAAGTTTTTTCTGTGAAATCCCCCTGGAATATCGAGAGTGCGAGTTCTCATGCTCCCAATCTGTGATGTGATCGCCGTATCAAGGGCTGAATGTCACCAGGGTTAACAAATCCTTGAACATCCCGGCCTTCTTCCCTCAGTAGAGGTGGACAGGCCGGAGTCGCGAAGGAGGTGTTTTAACGGAGACTTTGGAATACCAGTTCGAATCCCATAACGTGTAGACCCGCCGCCTGTAACAGGGCACTGCAGGGGGTGTTTTTAATTTTCCTAGCTTCTCTTGGGACCAAATGAGTAAAATACGAAAAATAAAACAAAACAAAAACAATGAGGTACTTCAGGGGGCAGTCCACCACGAGCGGGGCAAACTTTTGGGAGACCCAATTGGGATCCGTAGGAAGACCAAAAGCGTCTGGAGATGTATCAAATTAGCCTATCAATGTCTAAGACAGAAATCCCCATGATGCAGATTAATTTACACCACAGAAAAGGCGCCTCGGTGATTCTAGCCAGGCGCATGTCAGTGGTGCAGGCAGAAATTGCCCTCATTCAAGAACCCTAGTTATACAGTGAAGGAATTAGTGACTTGTCAGGATGTGTTTTCATATATGAGGGGCTACGCAAAAAAACATCAAGGTCATGCAAAGCCATCAAGGGTATGGATGCGATCTTGGTGCCTAAGCTCTGCTTCAGGGATCTCACCGTTATCAAGGTGAGACTGAGAGGCAGAAGCGGGAAAAGGCTAGAGGTGTTTACCGCCTCGGCCAGGAGAAGAGGATTCATCTGCTGTTGGGCTGTGATGCTAACTCCCACCATATAGTGTGGGGGAGCACAAACATCAATGACAGAGAGAGAGAGATTCAACCGAATACCTAGCTTGTATTGAGCTGAAGGTTTTGAGTCGAATTGCCGTGGATTTTCTGCGAAGGACTCTGACTACATCATATGAGAACAATTGCCCTACAAGCACAATTTAGTCTAGGAAAGAAGCAGAATCTGGAATACCCACCTGAGGAAACTCCGTAAAAAGATAAGAGCGTTGTGCAACAGGGCGAATAGAACTAAATTGCCTTCAGTCTGGGACATCGAAAAGGACGGCTCAGTATGAATACAATAATAATATAAGAAAGTATAAACAAAAAGATTGGAGGAGCTTCTGCCAGGAATCAAAAGACATTCAGGAAACAGCGACGCTTAAAAGATTCTGGCGAAAAACCCGGAAGCTCGCATCGGGCTGATAAGGTTCGATAACGGCGAGTTTGCCGGAGATTAAGAAGCAACGCTGAACCACCTGATGGCAGTTCACTTCCCGAGTTTTCAGCGAATCCGAACCGACCAATAGGAGTAAGGCCGGGGCCAAGATTCAGAGAAGCCCGATTAGAATTTCGCCATCAAGTTCGTTAACAACAGAAAGGTGAAATGGGCCGTAGGGTCCTTCTGTCCCTTCAAATCACTGGGGTGGATGGCATCCATCCAGCGCTTCCACAAAAGGCATGGATTTCATCGTCTCTCCACTGAAGAAATTATTTAGGGCAAGCATTTATCTAAAACACGTGCCATCGGCATGGAAGGATGATAGAGTCGCCTTCATTCCCAAACCTGGGAAAGAGGGTCACACTGATAAAAGACTTGTAGCCGATCAGCTTAAAATCTTTTACCCTGAAGACGTTGGAAAAGCTGGACGAAAGATATATCAGGGATGAGATTTGTCTAGCCTCCACGCTGCACAGAGGGCAGCTTGCTTTTTGGCAGGCTACTCGGTAGAAACTGTGCTCCATGCCGTCTTGGGAAAATTGGAGCAGCAGCCTGAGCAGCTAGTAAGCTGGATAGGAAGTATGCTATGCCAGTGAAGACACAAAACCAGATGGGGCTAAGGCCTAGTCAGGGAAATAGCGCTACGGGGTGAATTTATACGTAAATCTGGAAAAGAACAACCTGGTCATTTTCACGAGAAATTACGGAGTACCGAAAGTTGCCGCTCCTGTATTCTGCGACGAGAGGCTGACGTTTTCAGATTCGGTTAAATATCTGCGAGTAATCCTGGATAGCCATCTGAATTGGGCGAAGCATCTGGAGGCCCAATGCAGGAAGTTTCTCATGACTTTCTGGATTTGCAAAGGAACCTTTGGATTGACGTGGGGTCTAGGGCCTAAAATGTTCGCATGGCTCTACTCTGCTGTAGGACTCTGATGCAGGACAGGCTGTGACGATCACAAACGCTAGCGTTTAGGGGTTTGACGGAAGCAATGAGGACTACGCCCACAACGGTGATATGGTTCATGCTCTGTGAAGAACCCCCACATGTTGCGATAACTGCAAGTGTGGCATACGCGATAGTACGCCAGGCAAGAATAAATAGATGGACTCGGGAGACTAAGTACACTAGGCTCCCAAGTAACATCAGTACCCTGTCGATACTAGAGATGAGGCAAGATAAAATAACAAAACGCTTTAACTTCACCAAAGAATTCCACATTTGCATTCCAAGCAGGGATATGTGGGAAGATAATGGTAACCCGCTCCTCTAAGGGGAAATCTGGTATACAGATGGCTCCAGGGGAGAGGGAGAGTCAGAAGCAGGAATCTATGACAGCCATAGAAGGAGGGGGATAGATATCCCGTTTGAGAGACACGCTACTGTCTTTCAGGCGGAGGGCCTAGCCTTCCTTTGCTGTGCGGGAACATTAGTAGAAGAAAACGCTGCTGGTAGGCAGATTACGATCTACACGGACAGCAGATCAACATTAACTGCCGTAGGGAAACCAGACGTAACATCAGAACTAGTTTGGGAATGCAAAATGGCATTAAACCAAATTGCAGAAAAAAGAAAAGTGGCTCTCATTTGGGTCCCTGGTCACACAGGGATCAGGGTCACACTGGTCACGTAACGAACGAAAAGGTGGACCAGCTGGCAAAACGCGGCGCAGCAAGAAAATACATAGGACCGGAACTGGTACTGGGACTAGCGTCATGCTGCATCGGGATGGCCATCAAAAGCTGGATCCGAATTGAGCATCGGGAATGCTGGCAACAAACCCAGGGTTGCCAACAGGCGAAATGCATCCTCGGCTAAGCATACAGAATGGACCGAGCCAGGGAAATCCTAGGTTTACTCAAGAAAGACATAAGGGCTGTGGTTCAGATGCGCACTGAGAACAACCACTTGAACTATCATATGCACAAAATGGCTCAGGCAGCAAACCCTTGGGGTCCATTTTATGGAACGTCAGGAAATTACAACGATATCAGTGATTGACATACTAGACTTCACCAAAAGGTCTGCAGTGAATTACTAAGAGCGAATAGTTAAGGGTGTGGCACAATAGGCTTTATGGCTTGAGCGCCACGGAAGCTCCAAGGGGCTTCCGGCCAGTTTTCAAACTAACTAACGCTATGAACCCAGTGATGTTTAGCAATAAACATTTGTCATCCGATATTATTTTTTTAATATAATAAACAGACTATATAAACAAATACACATTATCGTCATTTATAAGGAGAGAAAAGTCGTGTTTTCTCATAATTTTACTCAAATTATGCTGTACGTGATGCTTCGTAATGAAAATTTGTCATTTAATATTTTCTCATAATTTTACAAACAAATGTACAGTATTGGCATTTGTAAGCCAGAATGAATCGTTTTTTAATTCTTCTTTCATTATATTTCCAGTGATACTTGCATGAGGAGCTGAACGGCAAAAAAATCAATTGTTTACGAAAAGTAATCAAGTACCTTATAAAATAATACTTGTAAGGAATTTTTACCAACTGTCAACTATAAGTATTGTTATAAACATTTTAATACATAAAGAATAAGTTTTTGTTTCTTTTTCGTGAGTAACATATGATGTTGTTTCATCAAATTCTCTTCAAGCAACTTTTAAATTAATTAATAATCACACAAATTCATGAATGATTAATATTTCTTATTGTCCATAATAAAAATTATGAACAAATTCCAAAATTAGATAATTTTATACAGAAAAAAATTCTGTTGATAATTTATAAATTTCTTAATTTCATAAATTTGAAAATTATATTATTTAATTTTTCGTTGATAATTATTATTAATTTATTAATACTATCTTTAATATATATATTTTTTTATTATCTTATCTTTTTCCGTTGAAAAGACAACTATTTGCCCAATTATATATTTATATATTAATTTTCTTTAATTGAAAATTAACTTTTTTCACAAGCTGAAAAATCAATTTTTGTCTATTTCTGGTTTAATATTTACATTTCTTAGTTGAAAATTCATGTACATATTCTGTCGAAAGTTCGCTTTTTGGCTTCAAAATTTAACAATTTTGTAAAAAAGTCATCCTCATCATTTCGAAATTAAATTATATAGTTAAAAATTAACTTTTTAGTTGAAAATGTACTTGTTTGTGGAAAATTTAGATTTTCATCTTAAAAATTCGTCTTCTCGTCTTTAAAAATCAGCCATTGAGTTGATATTTTTTTTTACTTGACTCAAGAATTTTGTTTGTAAATTCTTAATTTTTGTAGAAAAATCAACTATTTTGTTCAAAATTAGTTCTTTTCCTAGCTGAAAATGAACTTTTTCAACTGAAAATTTAACTATTTCATTTTTGATTGAAAATTTAACTCTTTTATTTGAATCTCTTTTTCTGAAAATACGTTTTTCAAAATCGAAAATTAACTTTTCGAACTGAAGATGTAACTATATTCCATTTCTGGTTGAATATTGATATTTTTCAGTTGAAAATTCATGCATACTGTAGAAAAATCGATTTTTTGACTTAGAAATTCGACAATTTTTTAAAAAAGGTCATCCTAATTAGCTTAAAATTCAACTATTTGGTTGAAAATTAATCTGTTGGGGTTGATAATTCAATCGTTTTGTTGAAAATTCCTCAATTGAGTTGAAACTTTATCTCTATGATTAAAAATTTAACTACTTTGTTGAAAATTCTTTTTTTCGCTTAAAATTAATTTTTTGAACTGAAAATTTAATGTTTGCATTTTGGTTGAAAATTAGTTGAAAATTCATCTATTTCAGTTGAAAATTTATCATTTTAGTTGATAATTTATAACTTTGGTTGAAAATTGAATTATTTTGTTGAAAATTGAATTATTTAATTTTTGTTGATAATTTATCTTTTTTCGTTAAAAATACAACTATTTACTCGAAATTCTTCTTTTTAGTTAAAAAATTTTTGATTCTGTGGAAAATCTAACTATTTTGCTGAGGATTCCTTTTTTTTTTGCAACTTCAAAACTAACTTTTTTCAGTACTATTAGGTTTTAGCAATTAGGTTGTAATTTTTTTTCTACCTTGACTCAAGAATTTTGTTTATTTGTAAAGTCTTAATTTTTGTAGAAAAATCAACTATTTTGTTAAAAATTAATTATTTTTCTGGTTGAAAATGAACTTTTTCAAATGAAAATTTAACAATTTCATGTTTGGTTGAAAATTTAACTCTTTTATTTGAATCTATTTTTCTGAAAATACGTTTTTTAAAATCGTAAATTAACTTTTCGAACTAAAGATGTAACTATATTAACTTTTTGGTTAAATATGTACTTTTTTCTTGAAAATTTATGAAAATGAAATGAGACTGATACAATGCATTCAACTATTTTAATTTCTTCAAAAATAAATAATGATTTATCAATTGGAATCATTTATACTGATTTAATTATTCAATTTTTTATTTATTCAGATTGAGAGAGTAGAACTGTTTTTGTACTGAGATTCCTGAAAAAAACATATATTTTCAAATAATAAATAATAATCAAAATAACATTAATTTATCGGATACCATAATAATTCTTTAAACTGTGGATATCTCTTTACAAGAATATTATGAAAAACTCGCACGCGTGACTCAGTAACGTGTCTTGATATTATTATTATTATTGATTATGATAATAATCATAATCTTTGCAATACAAATGTTTCCTGGTTAAAATAACCCGCATTTTTGTTTAGTGATTTCACACGAAACACTTGGATTCGCATTTCAATGATTTTACATTTTTTGATGCAGATAAAGATTCTGTCAAGACAACAAATGTGAGTATAAATTATGCGATGATTGCTTAAAAATACGTTTCTCACAATTATATCGCAAGGCATCGTGTATAAATCAGTTCTAAGAAATTAAACGCAATTGAGTCAATAAATTCTCTACCCGTAAAGAAATGTTTCATTCAATATTAATCGAACTTTAATTTTAAGATTGAGATACTTATTTGTTTATATTTAAATTCCATATGAAAATCATCACGTTCTATTCATTCATTCATTTATTCATTCATTCAATTTAAACATATTTTTAAATTAAATATTTTTTTATTTCGAAAACATTTGTAAGTGGTTCGATTTTCAATAAAAAACTTGTTTATGTTTTTATTTAACAACAAAGGTGGACTTTTTTTTTGATTTTCGAAAGTAAAATTTTGTACTATTTTCAGAATTATCAAAAAAGGTTTATATCTTTGCTAGAGTCTTTCAACTCTCGGTTAGATTAGGCGGGTGTTCCGAGTTTGTAATCGAAAAGTCCGGGCTCAATTCGCGCTGTCGGCATTTTTTGCCAATTTTTTTTTAATTTATTTTTTCATTGCAATTGACTATTCAGTTTATTTAAATAAGGCCAAAATATTCATTTTTAACCACTTTTTTCAAGCGAAAAAATTGGGTTTTCAACCTTTACCACTTTTGTAACCAGAAAAGTTTTTATAGCGAAAATTCTGATTTTTTTATTTGATTGAACGGGCTGACTGAAAAATCCTGAAAAATAAAATATACGAAATAGAAAATTTCCGAAATTATGAATTTGAAAATTTCCTAATAACACCATTTTCTTTTAAACTTTAAAATGTATTCAAAAAAGTCTTATTTCTATGCTAAAACTATCTAGAAATAATTTTTAGTTGGTGAGAGTAATTAAGTAAAATTGTATTACGTTTCAAATAAATTAATCAACAAAAGTTATTTTTCGGGCTTGGCAATGTTTAGCTCATTCAGATCCAGAGTTTTGGTATGAAACGTGCAAGAAGTTGATGTTTCATTACGATTCATTGAAGAAAAATTTTATTTGTCAATTGTTTAAACAATTTTCAGAAACAAATTCACAGTTTGAATATTTTTCAGCGAATGATCTAAATTTTGAACGAAATAAATTCAGAATGTCTTTCTGATGAATCTTTATATGATACTTTAGACATTTACAAGAATTACTTATTATTTAAACAATTCTCATAAACAACTTCATAGATTGGCTATTTTTGAAGAATATGCTCATTTTTTCACGGAATCAACTAAGAATTTCTTTCCGGTGATTCTTTGCTATGATACTTTGAAGATTAATAAGAAATATTTATTATTTTAACAATTCTCATAAACAAACTAATTGTTTCTTTATTTTTTTTAACGAATAGGCTCAATTTTTTATGGAATCAATTTAGAATATATTTCCGAGTAATTCTTCCCATGATAATTTGTGAATTCACAAGATTTATCAATAATTTTAACAATTTTTGAGAACGAATTCGCATTTTGGATATTTTTCAACGAAAAAGCCTGATTTTTTAACGGAATAAACTAAGAATGTCTTTCCGATGACTCAATTTGAAGAATAATTTTCATTGAATCATTGAAATAATTTTTACTTCATATTTTTCTGAAAATTTGAATTATTAATAAGCCTTTAAACTATTCCAGGGATAACTAAAATATATGTGCACATAATTTCGGAATGAAAATTCAGATACTCATTTCACAACATCCTAAAATTAAAAAAATATATAATTGGAATAGAGGTATTTTAAACATTAACAAACCTCTATTATACAAATTACAGTCAATAGTCAATTACATAATCTTGAAGTTAATAATCAGTGTATGTTACCTAATCAAAAGCAATTAAAATTCAATCATCATGTAATTTAAAATTGTTGCAAAAAATAATCAGCTAATAAGCTGAATTTCTGAAATCATTTCTGAAAATTTAATATATTAGTAACCTTCCATTCTAACTTCAGAAAAAATAAAAACATATTCACATATCATTTTGAAAATTGAATCCGGATACTCACTTCACAACATCACAATAGTTAGTAATAGTTAATTCATCTGTTCATAACATAAAAATCACTTCACAATATTATTTGCATTTAAAAATCAGAATAATTTCTATCTTATATTTTTATAAAAATTTCAATTATTTATAATCTTTTTGACTAATTCCATTTAACTAATGCCAGAAAAATTCAAAATATATGTATATAATAATGAATCATTTTACATCATAAAAAGCAATGAACAGTTATTTTAATAAAAACATTCGAATAATTTTTACTTGATATTTTTCTGAAATTTTGAATTGATAATAACCTTTTAAATTGATTCTGCAGTAAAGTAAAAAATATGTACATGTAATATTAAAAGCAGAATTCAGATACTTATTTCACAACATCGAAAAATTTGCAAAATGTAATCTTCATGTAATTTAATATTGAAAACAATTATTCAGCTAATGATTAATTAATCTGTTGACAACATAAAAAGCATTCAACTATAATTTTCATTCAGGCATTCAAACAATTTTTACTTTACATTTTTTTAAATTTTTACTTTCATTTCTCAAAATTTGATCTACAAGTAACCTTTTATAACAATTTCAAAGAAAATTAGAACATATACACATATAATTATGGAAATTAAATTCAAATAATTATTTCACAACATCACAAATATTGACGGAAATAACATAATTGGAACAGTGCTATTTTAAATGTTAATGAACTGTTATTGTACGAATTATAGCTGTATTCAATTACATAACGTTGAAGCACATAATCAATTTATGTACTTAAGGCCATGTAACGAGAGGGTCACGTGACCAAGCTAGTCCTCAAATTTGCAATGTAAACTTACGTCCAAAAGAAATAAGATATCGAGCTCAAAGTTTGGGAAATGAAAGAGGAGACAATAATGTTTACGGGTCTGGTCTTTTCTGGTGGGAGTTTTGAAAAAAAAATTCCGAATAAAATAAAACTGGAAGCTATATTGATACTTTCCCATGTCAACTTACGTCCGCACGGAAGAAGATATCGTGCTGAAAATTTAGCACGCTAAGTAGAAGGCTCGAAGGAAGGCGGCTCTGGTCCTCAATATTTGGAATTGTGAAAAAAGTTTTGTACTAATTTGGAGAAATACCGACGGTGCTCCAGAACACTACAAGAAATTTTCCATTTTGTGCGTGTCTGAAATACGTATCAGCTGTTTCAGAGCAGCACTATCGCAGCAAGCAACTTCGCACTTCCACGGGTCTGTGGGTAAAACAGATTGCATGATACTGAAGCGGAAATGCATCGGTCAATATTTATAATTTTCATAGATAAACTTTTTTCTTCCCCCAACTCTGTGCCTTGCCACAAATGGTTATTTACTATTTTTTAATATTTTCGGAAAATTTTTCCGCGATATTCAAACTTTTATTTTTAAATGTGGGTGAAAAATATTTATCTCAGGACTGACTCGATCAGCTGTTATACTCATTGCATGGCCTTAATTGAAACAAATTAAAATTTAATCTTTATGCATTTTGATATTGTAAAAAAATTAATCAGCTGGAAAATAATCAATCAGTTCGAAAAATAAGAAGCAATAAACTATAAATTTCATTAAAACATTCACATAATTTTTACTTTATATTTTTTAAATCGAACTCTCATTTCTGACAATTTAAATTATCAATAACCTTTCAAACTAATTCCAGAAAATGTTAATTCTTCATTACCTTTTTAAACTAATTTAAAAAGAAAACTAAAATATATGTACATATAATCTTGAAAATTGAATTCAGATAGAGTCATTTCACAACGTCACAAGCATTTGAAAATATTATATAATTGCAATAGAGGTATTTCAAAGAAAAAGTAAACTTTTATTATAAAAATAATAACCCATATTCAATTACATAACCTTCAAGTAAATAATCAATTTATGTTTTTTTACATTAATCTTCTTTGGTTCAATTAAACTGTTTTTTATTTAAAATTAAAATCTTTTCCTGTTTGAAAGATCGACTATTACATTTTTTGTTGAGATATCATGTTTTTTGGTTAAAAATTCAACTATGTATTTCGATCAATATGACTAAATTTACGAGAAAAACTTGTTCGGCAAAAATTACGAAAATAGCGGGGGGGGGGGGGGCAAAAAACATACGAGTTAGGATAATAGGGTAATAATAAAATTTAATTTTTAAAAACAATTCGAAAATTCAGAAAAAAACTGTACTATATGATAAATTGTGGTATTTTTATTAGTGTAGACTGGAGGATATAATGCTGTGTCAACATATCAAACCTCCTTTAAACTTGAAAGAGCATATTCTCTGTAATACGACTCGGTATTGATAAAATATTATTTTTTAAATAACACATCAATTATATATTTAATAAACAAAAAATAATATGTCGTTTCATCTGAAAATTGTGAAAAAAATTTTTTTAACTAATTCATATCGTAGTTAGTGCAATAATTAAAAATGTTTCATGAAAAATAAGGGTCAATAATATATTATTGATCTATTAAATAAAAATTGTAATTGAAGAGGAAGTAAATTTATCTTTGAAATAGTGAGTCGAGTGTAATAAATCAATTTTCCCCAAGAATTTAAATTCATTTTAAATACATTTTATGAAAATTGGAGATAATTTTATATTTTACTCGGAAACACATAAGGAAATATCTACACTATATATTCTTGCAATCGAAAAAAAGTAGATAAACTTTTAAAATAAAAATCTTTTTTATAGTTTCTTTTGCTGAATTCCAATTATTTCTTTAAAAAAATGATCATATAAATTATCCTTACCCTTATCAGAAAATAAATAAGAAATAATATAATAATAATAATCAATCTAATTGTTTCTTAAATTATTATTAATGAGTCGACCCTCTTTCACACTTCAAACTCATTCCCCTATTCCCCTCTTTTCCTTTTTTTTAAATTCTTCCTTCTCCTCCCATTTTCAAGAAACTTCCCTTTTTCTCATTTTTTTTATTAATTATGGTGTTTTGTTGGAAATTATTTTTTTTTTATCAAAAGTTTTTTTTTTAATTTCAACTTTTAGTTTAAAAAATCATATTTCTACGTTGATAATTTAGAATAAAAATAATTTTTGGTTGAAAAGTCTAATTTGGTTGAGGATTAAATTATTTTGTTGAAGATTCAACTATTTAGTTAAAAAGTCATATTTTTTTGTCAAAAATTGAATTCCCTTGTTGTTAGAAATTCATCCTTTTGTATTGGAAATTCATCTTAGAACCCATTAAGAAAATCCAAACGATTCTTGGTTGAAAAGTCTACTATTATATTTTTAGTTTGAAATTTATCTCGTTTGGTTAAACATTCTACTATTTGCTTAAAAATTAAGTTACTTTGTTGAAAATGCTTTTTAGAAAATTTCATCGTTTTGGCTTAAAGCTTCAACAGTTTGGTTGAAAATGAACTTTTTTGTTGAAAATGAACTTTTTTGTTGAAAATTAACTTTTATGTTGAATGTTCATATTTTTGGTTGAAAATTCAAATAATTCACCTTTACTATTCAAAATTCAACAAATTTCTTGAAAATTTATATATTTCTTGGAAAATTCGTTGTTTTTTATTTCTTGGGCCACAAAAAACCATCTTTTTGGTGAAAAATTTAACCATTTGGTAAAAATTAATCTTTTTTATTAAAAATTCAACTACTTGGTTGAAAGTTTAACTACTTCGTTAACATTTTTCTTCGTATTCACCTCTTTGGTTAAAAATTCGTTGTTTTTTTTTTTTTTTTTGTTGGAATATTAATATTTTTATCTAAAAAAAGATTATATTTTTGGGCGAAAATGTATTTTTTATAAGTTGGTTTTTTGTTTAAGAATTCAATAATTTTGTTAAAAATTCATAATTTTTGGTTAAATTGAACTAGTTGAGAATTTTTTGTGTGGAAAACTACACTTTTTGGTTCAGAATTCAAATATTTTATTGAAAATTCGTTTTTACCCCATGAGTCAGAAAAATACGTTTTTTACTTAGGTGTCTGTCTGTCTGTATCCTGCAGGCACGATAATTTTCGAAAGACTAATTAGATTGGATTCAGCTTTGGCACACGTTTTTGATGCATAATGGAAAGAACGATTTCGTTAACCAGCTATTTTGGATGAAAATTAAAAAGTTCAGGGCTTTTTCAAAATTTTGGAGACCTTTTCTTTTAGGATTTGAAAATTCTCTGGACAGGTTTTCATAGTACTTGGAAAGTCGAGCAATTTATTTTCACGACTTTTTTATATAAAAATAAAATCGACAGAGTTATAGCATTTTCAAAATAAAAAAAAAATGAAAATTTTAATCCAAACAACGCACAATATGAAAAAAATTCAGGAGCAGAAAAATTTTACTTTTTGAAAGTTCTACACGATTTTCATAAGGACTTTTTGAGTTTTCATGAAAAATTGAAAATTCAAATTTTGATAAGAAAAATAATAAAAAATTCTATTTTTCGGTCAAACTGTGCAAGATACAAAAAAAAAGACGAGGAGACCAAAATTGTGCATCCAGAAAAGATCGACAAATTCGTTACAGATCACTTTTTGATTTGACGCATATTCCTTGTTTTATTCTTAAAAAAAAACATTAAAAATAAAAAAATAAAAATTTTTGGACAAACGACACGGGCCAGGGAAAAATGACCAAACGAAAGTTGTTCACCTGAAAAAGAGCTACAGATTTTTTATTAATCATTTTTTGATAAGATGCGTAGTTTTTGTTTTAATCGTTAATAATGACGTTACAAATAAAAAAATTAAATTTTTGTTGAAAAAGACACAAGGTACAGCAACATGTTTCATTACAAAATTGTTTTTAAACAAGATCTGGAAATTCGCTTTTAATCTTTTTTCCCCACGAGACACACGATGAAAATGTGTTCGTTAAGGCCGGAAGAGCTTTAACAAAAAAGAGGATTCACAATCACTAAATTTCAGTTGTCGATGGTTTGACCTTTAATTTTAAAAGTCCTATGCAAAAATGTGAAGGATGTACAATGACCTAGCGTGAAGCACGAGATCCCATAGGTGCGCGCCCTACGCCAATATTTTGTTAAAAAATCCTTCTTTTTGGACAAAAATTTAACTGTTCTGTTGAAAATTTGTCTTTTTTTATAGCAAATTCATCCTTCCGGATTAAAAATTCATAAATAATTTTTTTTCTGAAGTCTTCTCCTTTCGCTCCGCTGGGAATCGAACCACAGAACTACTGATTTCCGGTCAGGTGCTTTCCCATTAAGCTACTAGAGAAATCGAGAGAAGAAACTTTTCTCAGAAATAAACGCATTATTTTGCTGGATGGTACAAATCAAATTTTTCAAGGAATCTGTTTTATCATTAGAGAAGAACAGAAAATATTTAACGTCTTTTCAGACTAGATGGAGCTATGAAAGAAAAATTTTGTAATCATTTTTTCTGAAAAGAAGATCTTCTCCTTTCGCTCAGTAGTGCTGTGGTTCGATTCCCAGCAGAGCGAAGGATCTTTTTTTCCGAAAAAAATCATTTAAACATTTTTCTTTCACAGCTCCATCTAGTCTGAAAAGACGTTAAATATTTTCTGTTGTTCTCTAATAATAATACAGATTCCTCATTAAAAATACAACTGTTTTTGATCGAATTTCAATCTTTTTTCACAAAATTCGACCATTTGGATAAAAAATCATTTGTTTTGGTCTAATTCAACTGTTTTCTTATTTAGAATAAAAATCTTTTTTGGTTGAAAAGTCTAATTTGGTTGAGAATTAAATTATTTTGTTAAAGATTCAACTATTTACTTAAAAAGTAATATTTTTTGGTCAAAAATTGAATTCTTTGTTACAAATACTACTTTCGTATAAAAATGTCAACTTTTTTCTCAAAAAATCGTATTTTTTTATTTAAAGTTCAAATATGTGCTGATATCTCAACTGTCTTCTTCAAATTCGTCTTTTTGGCTTGAAGATTCAACTGTTTCGTTAGAGACGTAACTTTTTGGTTAAATTTTAATATTCTTGATTAGAATTTCGACCATTGGGTGTATAATTTATCCTTGTGGGTTTAAAATTCGCCCCCTTTGCTAGAAAATTCAACAATTTGGTTGTAAATGCAACTGTTGAATTGATGAATAATATTTTTTTAAACTAAACTATTTGGTTCAAAATTCAAATTTTTATGTAGATTTAAAATTCGCCTCTTGCTAAAATGTTCATCACTTCAGTTGTAAATGCAACTGGTTGATAATTAATTTTATTTTGGAAAATTCAACTGTTTGGTTATAAATTATCTTTGAAATTTGAATATTCAACTATCAGGTGAAAACTTCAACTAATATGTTGAAAATTTAATTATTCTGTTGAAAATTCAACTGGCTTGCTGAAAATTCTTTTTTTCCGTAACGAAAATTCATCTTTTTTGGCAGAAATGTTCTTGGTTGTTAGTTCATATTTCTTGGCTGGAAATTCAACCATCTTCTAAAAAATTCGTTATTTAAATTCTGATGAATTCAAGCCTTTTTTCGAAAATTTATGTAACTGATTAAAAATTCGCTTGTGTGGTGAAAAATGTAACTATTTGGTTAAAAATTAATTTTTGTCTTTGAAAATTCAACTACTTGGATGAAAGGTGAACAGCTTTGTTCAATCTTTTTTTTCAGATTTTGGTTGAAAATTTAACTTCATTGCTGCAATTTCTTTCGAAATTAATTTTCCAATTAAAAATTTAACTATTTCAATTTTATTTGAAAATATATACTTTAGATGTTGAAAATGTCACTATTTGGTAGAAAATTAATGTATTTTGATGAAAATTCGTCTTTTGGGTTAGAAACTGAATCTTGTTTGTTAGAAATTTATCGTTTTGGTTATGAATTTAACTATTTTGTTGAATATTCATTTTTTTCGTTCAATTTAAGTTGAAAAATCGTATTTTGGTAGAAAATGCATCTTTTATAGTAGAAAAATCATCTTTCATGGTTGAAAATTTATCTTTTATGGTTGAAAATTCACCTTTTTGGTTGAAAATTTAAATATTTGGTTAAGAATTCATATTTTCGGATTGAAAATTCAACTGTTCAGTCTAATCAAACTATTTGTTTAAAAAGTAAGCTTTTGTTCAAAAATGCATATTTTTGGGTCCAGAATTCAACTGTTTTCTTCAAAATTCATTTTTTTGCATGGAAAATTCATCTTTCTTGGTTGAAAATTAATCTTTTTGGTTGAAAATTTAAATATTTGGTTAAGAATTCATATTTTTGGATTGAAAATTCAACTGTTCAGTCTAATCAAAATATTTGTTTAAAAAGTAAGCTTTTGTTTAAAAATGCATAATTTTGGGTCCAGATTTCCACTGTTTTCTTCAAAATTCATTCTTTTGCATGGAAGATTCATCTTTCATGGTGGAAAAGTCATCTTTCTTGGTTGAAAATTAATTTTTTTTTTTTTTGAAATCATTTTTGTTGTTGAAAATTTAACTGGCATTGAAAAAATTTTTCTTGCTCAAAAATTTAAGTGTTTGGTTAAAAGTTAAGCTATTTTATGGGAAATTCGACTTTTTGGTAAAAAATTACCCTTTTCGTTGGAAATTCATCTCTTTGGAAGAAGATCTTGAAAGCTTCGAAATTTAAAGTGTTTCATACTGAATGCAATATGCTATTAACATTATTTTATTTAAAAGATTTCATTCCCCTATTATTCCCCTACGTTTGTTGAAAATCAACTTAAATAACTTTCGTGGACAAGAGATTTTTTTTTTATAAAACCGAAATTTCTCATTTTCCTCGCAAAAAACTACAGATACCAAAAAGTGTTAAGATAAAAGTTTGAACGTCTAATAAAGTTCTACAAAATATACCTTTTTCTCTTTTTTGTGATTTTGCAACATTTAAAAGAACAATTAGAAAATTATATATTTTTTGGGAAAGAAATTCTTCCGGCTTCAAAAATTGTTCAACTTGCCCAAAAGTATTAGGATGCCTTTTTTATATTAGCAGAAACTTTGTAAGAATATTGGAACAAATAAAACAGGTGGTGTTTTCCAGAAGGAATTTTTCTTTTTATTTTTTGGATTTTGAAAACATGAAAAAACATTTTCTGGAAAACCTCACATTTTTTTCAAATATTTAAAAAAAGTTTCTGCTAATATAAGAAAGGAAATCTATAACTTGTATGCAAGCTAAACCATTTTTGAGGCCAGGAGAATTTTTTTTCATGAAAATATAATTTTATAATTTTTCTCCTAAATGATGCATTATATCACAACAAATTGGCGATAATTTTAAAAATGTCTGAACTTTATTAAATTATTTGGTTTACTTTGAAAGAGGGCGGTAAACACTACTAGAATCTGAAAATGAATCTAAAATATCTCAAATAGGTTAAGAATTATCGAGGTATAATTAAAAATTTGGGTTTTTTCAAAAACAAAGCACAAAATTCACATAACTGTAACTTCATAGAAAATTTTATTTTTCGCAAATCGAAAGAATGCGTATCGCCTAATTTCCTGCAAAAAAATGACATATTTCCTCCCCGTGAGATTTAGCGACTTCAAGTGAAGAACCTGAGTTGAAATTGCATTCAAACAAATGTAATTGTTTGGAAAAAAAAAATATTTTTCTCAGCGTTGTAAGCATTCTCTTCGCTGAGTGATTCATTCAATATTTAAATTAGATGGGAATTTGATCTCGGGTTTTTCCACTTTGATTGCATTTACAATTTTATGGTGCTCATTTCAAGAGTACGTTGTTTCCTTACTATGATTAATTAGCTAATATATTTGCTTCCTCACAGAGGAAGTCAAAATAAAAATAAAATAAAATAAGTAAATCAGAATTTTAAATAATACTATAAGTTCCTTACTTTTTCATCAAATTATAATAAAGTGCTAAATAAAAAGCTAATGAATATTTTGAGAAATCTTTCAGTCAGTTTGAAGATATCAGTAGTGAAAATAATCCTTCCAAATTTCATCAATTTATCTGCAACCGTCTTCAAATTATCGTGTTCACAAAACACGAATTGAAATTTGTTCAAAACTGTTATGCAATTGTCCAATGCAAAGAAAAATTATTCTTTGGGTCAACAAAACTTTTGCTGCCTGAACAAAAAATTCTATTGGCTTAAAAAAATATTACGTTGATTTAACAAAACGTTTTGTTATGGTAACTAGAATTTGGTGGAACCATGCAAAAATGTATTGCACAAATAGCAGTGACATTATTTTGTTGTATGAATAAAACATTTCCTCATTGTATTAAATCTATTTCCGCCGTTTAGTTTTTTTTAAAGTTAAAATTACCCGCGCTTTTTCATGGTCTCATGTTGGCCAATCAGAACGTGGCATTAAACAATGCCAGCGCCCTCTGTCTCTCGTGGTGCGTGTTACTCAGTGTTGCTTTCGTTCTTTTGAAGGACGCGTAATGGAGCATTCAGTAACCGCGTCAATCGCGCAAATGCAAAATAAAGATGCAAGTGGATAAACGTGTTCCCTTAAAAAGACCGTCAAACTAATCTTTTTATAATACTTTCACAATATGTTTTTCGAAAAAGCAGTTTTACATAAGGATGGCAGAAGAAGAATGTGTCGACAATTTCATTCATCTCATCCAAAAATACTAACTTCCGCCTTTAGAAACAAAATGAAGTGTATATTCTTCATTAAAATAAAATTTATAAGTTCAGCACATAAACGAAATGCCTTATGAATATAATAGCAAAGGAAAACTCTCTTTTTGAGTTAATTAGGCATAATTAATATTGCCCAACTGGGGCCAAACTGGATCGCCTGATTGGGAATAGATACAACTCACGTTACAAGCCAGACTGGAGCCCAATCTGGGATTAATTGGGCCGCCAAATTGGTAGTTGGGCAACCTGACTGGGACCCAGTTTTGCCCCATTCAACTTTTCCACACGGGTAAAATTACAAAGCGTCTTCTATAAGGAAGCGAAAATAACTATTCATCTATAATGACTTTCAGAAGTAAGGTTTTTTAGTTTTTAAATATTTTTATTGCAATTTTTGCTTCCTCATAGAGGAAGCTTTGAAATAGTGAATTGAAAAAAAATTGTTTAATTGAAAGCTGCGCATTTAAAAAATGTTTAATACAATATTCTAAACAATTGTCCAGATGCTTGTGTATATGCGGATGGGCGTGTGGGTTGTTGAACTGTTAATTGAACAAATTAAAATTTTTCGAAATTGTTACCATTCCAAAGCTTCCTCTATAAGGAAGCAAAAATCAAAATTAAATTTTTTTTACGAAAACCTGACTTCTAAAAGTCATCTCGTGAAACATAAGAGATGAGAAGCTACATTTTTCTTCTATACAAGAAGCTACATTTTTCTTCTATACAAGAAGCTTTATAATAGTAATAATTTCAAAAAAAATGTATTCATTTTTTGTGAACACTATAATTTGAAGACGTTTGAAGATAAATTGATGAAATTTGGAGGTATTATTTTCACTGCTAATATCTCAAAACTAACCGAAAATTTCAGAATTATTTATTATCTTTTTTTTAGCAGTTTATAATATTTTGAAAATATGTTTTTCATGGTAAAACTTTTCTCATTAACATAATCCAAAGTTCATGCAACAATATAAAAGATTCCTTGATTCCTCCGTCCCGGGAATTGAATTGAAATAGATCGGATTGAATTGAATTGGATTTCCTCTCGGGTTTTTAGATTATGACTTTATGGCAATCAACTTGCACTTATGATGACTGTTGTAATAAAAAATTGTGTGTGACACTCAACTGAAAAAGTGCCACTTAGAGTCCTTGTTCAATAATAACTATTATTAAAGAGTAAGGAATTTATGCTCATTTACAATATTTCAAAAATCGGTTTGTTATATTTGAACTTTTTTCAATGATACAAATAAAAATTGATGGAAAAACTGAAATGATTACTTGATTCGAGACAAATCAATTGACTTATAATATTATGGTCATTTATAATATTAGAAAAATTTGTTTCTTGTAGTTAATCTTCTTTCATTCACATATTAAAAACTGATACGAAAACTAAAAAGATCACTTGATTCAAAACGAATCGGTTGACCTATAATATTTATGCATTTTATTGAAGATTTAGGAAGTTACAATCATTTAGATCGTTTGAAAAATATGTTTTTATAGCAAATATTTTCTCATTCAAACAGTTCAAAGTTAATAAAAGGAAAGAAAAGATTTGTTGATTTGAGACGAGCCGATTGACCTACAATATTACTGCGTTTTATTGTTAATTAAGGAAGTTATGGTCGTTTATAATATTTGAAAAATTTATTTTTCGCAGTTGAACTTATTTCATTCACATGATTCATAACTGATGCAAAAAGTAAAGAGATCACTTGATTCGAAACGAATCGATTGACCTATAATATTCATGCCTTTTAATAAAGATTGAAGAAGGTTTAATTATTTACATCGTTTGAAAAATATGGTTTTGTAGCAAATATTTTCTTATTCAAATAGTTCAAAGTTGATGCAAGGAAAGAATAGATTCGTTGATTTGAAACGAGTCGATTGACCTACAATATTAATACGTTTTATCCTTAATTAAGGAAGTTATGGTCGTTTATAATATTCGAAACATTTATTTTTTGTAGTTAAACTTATTTCATTCACATAATTCAAAACTGATGCAAGAACTAAAAAGATCACTTGCTTCAAAACGAATCGATTGACCTATAATATTCATACATTTTATTGAAGATTTAGAAAGTTATAATCATTTAGATCGTTTGAAAAATATGTTTTTATATCAAATATTTTCTCATTCAAACAGTTAAAAGTTGATAAAAGGAAAGAAAAGATTTGTTGATTTGAGACGAGTCGATTGACCTATAATATTAATACGTTTTACTGTTAATTAAGAAAGTTATGGTCGTTTATAATATCTGAAAAATTTATTTTTCGCAGTTGAACTTATTTCATTCACATGATTCATAACTGATGCAAAAAGTAAAGAGATCACTTGCTTCAAAACGAATCGATCGACCTATAATATTCATGCATTTTATTAAAGATTAAGGAAGTTATAATTATTTACATCGTTTGAAAAATATGGTTTTGTATCAAATATTTTCTTATTCAAATAGTTCAAAGTTGATGCGAGGAAAGAATAGATTTCGTTGATTTGAAACGAGTAGATTGACCTACAATATTAATACGTTTTATCCTTAATTAAGGAAGTTATGGTCGTTTATAATATTCGAAAAATTTATTTTTTGTAGGTAAACTTATTTCATTCACATAATTCAAAACTGATACAGAAACTAAAAAGATCACTTGATTCAAAACTAATTGGTTGACTTATATTCATGCATTTTATCAAAGATTAAGGAAGTTATAATCATTCAGATCGTTTGAAAAACATGTTTTTATAGTAAATTTCATTCAAATAGTTCAAAGTTGATGCAAGGAAAGAAAGGATTTGTTAATTTGAAACGATTCGATTGACCTACAATATTCATACATTTTATGAAAAATTAAGCAAGTTATGGTCATTTATAATATTTGAAAAATTTATTTCTTTTAGTTAAATTCATTTCATTCACATGATTCATAACTGATGCAAAAAGTAAAGAGATCACTTGATTCAAAACGAATCGATTGACCTATAAAATACATGCCTTTTAATGAGGATTAGGGAAAGTTTAATTATTTACATCGTTTGAAAAATATTGTTTTGTATCAAATATTTTCTTATTCAAATAGTTCAAAGTTGATGCAAGGAAAGAATAGATTCGTTAGCTTGAAAAGAGTCGATTGACCTACAATATTCATACATTTGATGAAAAATTGTGGGCATAGTGATCATTTATAGCATTTTAAAAATCATTTTTTTATAGTTCAACTTTTTTCATTAATATAATTCAAAATTGATGCAAGAACGGAAGATTCCTTGACACGCGACATATTAATTGACCTATTTTTATTTTTTTTTTATTTTGACTTCCTTTATGAGGAAGAAAATATTTTTGAGAATTAATAATAATAAGGAAGCTATCTCAAGAACGGGTAATCCGAATTCAAATTTCTTCTCAGACTCTTTTTTTGCATACAAAAATGAACAAACATTGTCTTGGTACATAATAAAAATTAAATATTAACTGAAAGAGAGCACATTCCATTTTCCGTAAAATTTCTCAATTTTTTTCATTTTTTTGAAAAGTAAATATTTAAAGAACCGTTGTAGCTATTGCAAAAAAGAGGCGATATTCAAATTAAGCATTAAAAATTTGCGATATCCCGACATAGGTCTAAAAGATTTTCGATATGGGCCCTAAAAAAAAGTTAACATTTTTTAAATAAAAAAACTGAGTTGCAAATAAAATTCATGTTTTGAAAAATGACTATTTGTAATATTTATAGCAGAAAAAATAATATTGACATGAAAGGAGAGAAATGAGAGAAGGGGGGAAGTGAGCGGAAAATGACGGGAGGAGAAGTGATGGGAAATCATGATAAGGGTATTAGGGGAAGTAAATAAAATGACGGGTGGGGAAGTGGGGGAGGGGAAGTGAAAGGAAATTAGAGGAAGGAAGTAGGGCGTGAAGGGAATTCATGGGAAGTAGGGAAAATGATTTGAAGTGAGGGAGTTTAGTGAGGGAAAACAAGGGAAGGGCTAGTGGAGTAGTGCGAGTTAGTAGGGTTGAGAAAGTGATGGTTGGAAAGGGAAGTAGGGGAAGGGGAGTGTTAGCTGGGAAAGTAGGGTGAGGGGGAAGTAGAGGAGAAAGAAGTTAGGGAAGGGTGGGGAAGCGAAGGGTGAAGTTATGGGAAGGGGAGGGGAAGTAGGAGAATGTAGGGGGTGTAGGGGAGGGATTGTACGAGAGGGGAATGGTTTAACGACTTAATTAACGTCTTAACAGGCTACGAAACACTTTTTTGTAGACGCGCAACGCCTACTTTGAATAATTTTTTTAAATTGAAATTCTGCCCTAAAAAAATTCGAAAAAAATTTTTGTGGACCACCCTCTTGTACACACTATGCAGTTTATTCAGTTATAGATTTTAACAAGAATTCCGAAAATTTGAACAGTGTGAGCAAAATAAATGGATTCAATGTCAATGCTCTCAAATTACCTCATTGTTTATTGAAATGCTACGTCAACATTTATACCGATAAAATTCTGCGGCTCTCGATATGAACTTGACAATTATTTATATCTAATTTTTAGTATCAAGCTTATTTAAGTTTGATATAAGATTTTATAATAAATTCCTATGTGTAACGGAAAATAATTTTTTTGAATATAAAGAAATTTCAGTATTGAGAAAATTTTATGAAAAGTGTTTTTTAAGATTCTGTATTATTCTGGTATATGTTTCTTGTAATTACGTTTTAGGAAAAAACAAATGAACAATATACATACGGAAGAAGCCTAATTTTTTTACATTTTTTTTACATATTACAAATAAATTTGTTTACATTTACAAATAAATAGGAAATGTATTATTTTGAAATAAAATGATGTATGTTGCTTCGATATTTATTAACGATAAACACATTTTTTGTACATAAACTTAATTTTGATGCAATACCTTATAGTACATTGGTATATTTGGTACAGGTTATCAATTAAATTTCTATTGACACATCTCTCTTAATGTCCAATTTCTAATATTTAATTTGAAAACATATTAAATTTTTCAAACTAAAAAATTGAAAAAAAAATTTTTTTTTTTTAAATTAAGTTAATTAACACACGATTGCAGGTGAATGTCAGTTTTAATATTGAAACATATAGGATTTAATATTGAAAAGATTAACCCAGAGTTCCTAAAACTATGTTAAGATTTTGTTTATCTTTATTTTGTTGCATCTGCGATTGAGTCCATCGGTTTTTTTCTCGTTGTTTGTTCATTTCCTCACGATAACGCTTTTGGTCCCTAAGAATGTCATCGATACCTGAACATAATATAATTTTTTTGTGAATATATATTATTATTATTATAATTTTTCAAATCGTTATAAATTTGTATTGTTCCTTTTTACTGTATATTTTATTGAACTTACTTCTCGAACTTCTGGAAGGTAGACCATTGGCAATGGTATTCATACTTCCTGGAAATAGACAAAACAATAAATATTTAGCACCTGAACGAAATATTGTTATATTATAAATTATATTTACATTTTGTGTCAATGTTATTGCATATTTTGTTTGATTGACAAATACATTTTTACAGGTTGTTTGTATTTACTTCAAGTCAGTAGCATCAAACAGTGTTTCCTTATATCAATTAATAAAATAAATAATAAATGAATAATGAATAAATAAAACGAATGAAAATAAATAAAATTATGAACTAATTAGCTAGTTCCATCGAACTTTATAATAATTTAATAATTTTCTTGGAAATTCAACTGTTTTGTGGGAAATTCAACAATTTTTGTAAAAATTTCAACTGCTTGGTTGAAAATTAACTTTTAGTTCAAAAATCAACGATTTGGTTGAAAATTAAATCTTTTGTTGAAAATTCAACTATTTGGTTGCACATGAACTTTCTTGTCGAAAATTCCAGTGTTTTCTTAGAAAATTCATATTTTTCGCTTTAAAATACAACAGTGTGGATGCAATTTTTTTGTTTCAAAACTGAACAATGTTTCTTGATTAAAAATTTGACTTATTTGTTAAAAATTCGTAATTTTGGTTTGAAAATCCATTTCTTGGTAGTAATTGAATCTTTTTTTTAGTAAAAATGCAACCGTTTGAATTCAACTATTTCTGATTTAAATTCTTTTTCAGTTGAAATATCAACTATTACATTTCTTGCTGAGAATACATCTCTTTTGGCTTAAAATTTAATTATTTTGTTGAAAATTCAAATTTTTTGTGAAAAAGTGATATTTTTTGCTTCCTTGGTTAAAAAATCCACTCTTTTGTTCAAAATTCATCTTTTTGGTTTGAAAATACATATCTTTGTATTAATTGAATCTTCTTTGCTTAAGAATGCAACTGTTTGATTTAAAATAATCTCTTTTTATTGTGGATTCAATTTTTTTTGCTGTAAATTCTTCTTTTTTGGTTAAATTGAAATATTTTTCATGTAAACATTTTTAGACAGAAATATCAACTAATAAGTTTCTCGTTGAGAAATGATATCATTTGGTTAAAAATTTAATTAATTTGTTGAAAATTCAATCGTTTTGTTAAAAAATGCATTAGACATTTTTTTAAATGTTAACATTACAAATCTTTCTCCATGAGGAAGCAAAATTAATATTTTTTAGTTAAAAATTCAACTATTTAGTTTAAAATTGAAATATTTTTCAAAAAATTCATTTTTTGGTTGAAGATTTATCTCTATGGTTAAAAATTTGACTGCTTTATTGAAAATTAATTTTTCTATTTAAAACTCATCTCTTTTGGTTGATAATCCAGCTGTTTGGTTACAAATTAATTTGTGTTGGTTGAGGATTCAAACATTTTGTTGAAAATTTGACTTTTTTGGTTCAATTCAACAGTTTATCAAAAATTAAAATCTTTTTTAGTTGCTGTATCAATAATAAAATTTTTCGTTGAAAATTCATCTTTATTAGTTGAAAATTCAACTATCTGGTTGAAAATTGAACTACTAAATTGACAGTCGAACTACCTTGTTAAAAATTCATTTTTATTGGTTGAAGATTCATCTTTTTCAACTATTTTCAAGTTCAACTATTTTCTTGAAAATCTATTTGTATTATGTTAAAAATTCTTCCTTCTTGGTAGAAAATTCATCTCTTTAATTTCAGAATTTAACTAATTTGGTAGAAAATTAAACTATTCGTTCAAAAATTAACTTTTTGTTGAAAATTCATAATTTCGGGTAGAAAATGCAACTGTTTGGTTGAAAATTATTCTTTTTTGCTTGATTATACAACTATTTTATTGGAAATTCAACTATTTTGTTGAAATAACCTTTGTTGTTAACAATTCAAATTTTCGGGTTATAAATTCATACGTTTGTTAGGAAATTCTTCTTTGCCTTCAAATGTCAACAGTTTGGTGAAAAATTAAACTGCTTGGTAAAAACTTCAACTGTTTGGTTGAAAATGAACATTTTTATTGAAAATTAATTTTTTTTTT
>CAKNXH010053508.1:0-28437 GCA_932178445.1 Andricus quercusramuli | reverse complement strand
AAAATACTGAAACTACTGATTTGCAGATAGCGTCCTATTGATTTTTGCGGAAAAATACAATTTTTCTGGTCAATTACCCAATAATAACCTCAAAATACTCAAACTACTCATTTGTGGATAGGTCCTGTTGGTTTTCAGCAAAAAATACCAATTCTCTATTAATTCAGTCAATCATAACCTCAAAATACTAAAATTTTTTGTTTGTAGTGAGTCCTGTTGATTTTTGCGAAAAATACAATTTTCCTTAGAAAAATATAAATTTTGCCGTACTTATATCCAATCATAACCTTACAATTTTCAAACCTGTAATTTCCATCGCAAACTTGTCCATTTTATTAATAGCACGCTTATTTCAAAGTTAACTATAATACCAAATCATGTTTGCAGAATTTTCAAAATTAAATCTATTCTAAACTCTTCAAATATACACGTCTTTATATATTTTGCTGAATAGTGTTCCTTTTATTTAAATTTTATTATCATTTGACGACTTCTACTACAGCTCCCTCTGCGGTGAACTTTTTCTTATCACTCACCGCAAATTTTCATTTTCACGAATGCGGACTGTATCTTCTATGTTCACACGTCTGTGTTTTTATTTTTGGGTAAAATAAATTTTGGGTGAAATAAATTTTGGGAGAAATGACATGCTACCGGCGATATTGTGAAATTTGTCAATAGACCACTTCCGTCTTCAATATGGAAAAACATTAATTATTTACACGTTCAATCTATTTCACCTTACATTGTGTACCTTAGCTAGTGTCATCATCCGCGCATGTGTTTCGATTTCAGAGAAAAATAATTTCTATTACAGAATAAAATTTTCAAATAATTATTTATTTGTATTCATTTTTTCAGCACTGAAATTCAAGCTAAAATTATATTCGGGCATCTAAGAATAAGGAAATAAATATTTTCAGTTTCTTTTACAAGTTATAAATAAAATTTTCTTCAGATTTTTGATATAGTTCAAAATGGTCTTTGAGGATTTGAAATGCGTCGAAAAAGAATGTAGAAATTTTCGAGACAATTTTTTTATTTAGCACGATTTTATCAATTCTTATAAAAAATTGAGTTAGTTTCAAAAATATTTAGGAGATATAGATGTTGGCAAAAAATTTGAAAATATTCGAACAATTTGCGAAAATCTTTGAAATATTTTTCAAATTTCTTTCGAACTGATTTGAATTATTCCTAAAATTTTGAATAATATTTTAAAGTTATAAAAATTGCCCGAAAATCTTCCAGATTCTTTTTTGATATTACATATAATTATAATTATATTTTCTGGAATTTTTGATTTCGAATATACTATTTTTTGGTAATTTCACAGTGTAAAGTTTTGTTTGAGATTTTTTAGTCAGCCAATTTTTTTATATCTTTTAAAGTCTTCTTAACTTCCCTTTCAAATTAAATTTTCCAACAAAAAAAAAATCACAATAAATTTTACGAAAATCTTGAGAAAATTTGTTCATTATCTTTGAAGCTTTCAAAATCTTTAAGAAACTTGTAAATTGAATCTTAAAATATTCACAAATCTAGATACTGTGAGAGAGATTGCTTTAAAATCTTGGAGATTTCTTTTCAATAATTTTGGAAATTGTTTGAAAATTTTAAAAATCTTCTCGAATATTCTCTTGAAATAATTTATTCGAACAAAGTTCATTTTGGGTTTTTCCTAGCCATGTTGAGAAAATTTATATGTTCTCTTACAACCTTTCAGAATTCTTAAAAAGCTTTTAATTTTTTTTGTTCGAAATATGAAGAAATCGACGAAAATTTAAAAAAAAATTCTGCAGAATCTTTGAGATCAATTTGTTGGACAATTTTGAAAATCTTTTGAAAACTTTTGAATTGAATGTTCGCTTGAAATTAATTTTCCTGAATAAAAATCATTAAAAGTTTTGCCAGGAATCTGACAGCATTTTTATTATTATTATGAAACCTTTTGAAATCTTCAAAAATCTTTTATTAAATTCAATTTCAAAATCTACAAAAATCTACATTATGTTCTAAATTTTTTGAAATCTTTTAAAATTGAAAATAATTGTGGAAGCATTTTGCACACTTTTGAATATCTTTTTAAAATGATTCCAATTTTACTATTTTTATTAGCCCTGAAAAACACAAAGAATTGCTTTCAAGTCTTCCAGATTCTTTCTCGGCAATTTTGGAAATCCTCTTAAATTTTCTCTTAAAATTGATTTAAAAATATATATATTTCACATTTTCCGAGGAACCTCAAGAATTTTTTATTATTCTTTTGTATACATGATTTTTATCTGATTTCTATTTTTCCCATTTTCTAAGAATTTTTCTTCTATTTTTCCTGTTTTACAGAAACTTCCCTTATTTCTCGTTTTTTCGCTAAAACGCGAACTGAATTAATAAACCCTATAAGAAAATTTAACTATTTTTGGTTGAAAAGTCTACTATTATATTTTTGTTTCAGAATTCATCTCGTTTCATTGAAAATTCTACTATTTTGTTGAAAACTTGTCTTTTTGGCTTCGAAATTCTACAATTTTGTTGAAAATTGATGTATTTTTTTTTTAAATTGGTCTTTTTTCTTAGAAAATTAATCTTCTTGGCTTGAAAATTCAACAATTTTGTAAAAAATAAAACTATTTGGTTGGAAATTAACTTTTTTGTTGGAAATTTATCTCTTTGGTTGAGCATTCAATTATTTTGCATTAAAAATACGACCGTTTTAGCATGAATAGTCAAGTTATGATTGTTCGAAGAGATATTTCAGTTACAAGAAAAACGCTAAATTTTTTTCTTTTTGAATATTATCTTGTCTTCTATACATCCTACATAAAATTCGTATGAAATCCGATTGAAATAGTTTAAATTATGTTTGAAACTGAAAAAAATATTCGATTCTAAAACTTAAGGAACAGTATTTACTGTCTCTCACAGCAGGAAGCTACTCTTTGTGGAATTCTTGTTTAAAAATAAATAATTGACTTAAGGTAACTGTTTTGTATTAGTGCAACAACCCAATGAATTTCTCATTCAGACATTTTATAAATCTCAAGTGATGTTTATTTAAATTATTTAAATAATGCAAATGTAATTCGTAAGGGAAGAGTTGGGGAAGAATTACGAAATTATCATGATTTAAAGCCTTGTCAAAGCTAACGATAGAAAAGTAAAAAATCTGTTTTTTTTTTTAATCTTTGTTTAAACGGTAAATGTATATAGTCCAAAAATTCTTCTATCTGATTCTTATGCATATCGCCTAGAAATTTGTCCATATTCACAAAAAAATTAATTTATTTTTCTTCGTTAAAAAAGAAGGATATTCAGAGGTCGCTCAAGCATCATGAAGTTTAACACGTATTTCCTATGAGAAAAAAGACGTTTTTGTAAATTTTATTTAGAATGGTCAGTGAGTTGAAACTCAAAATTTCTCTTCAAAATTAGCTACAGAATAATAGTGAAATATTTCTTTCTGAATATCACCCCCATAAGTCTGTTTTATAAAGTAAAAAAACCGTAAGTGAAAAAATGGGTCTTGCGATGTTTTAGCGCTAATTATAAAATTTTTTGCACTCTTTGTAAACATTTGTTAAACATAAAGGGGCTTGAGCGACATCTAGGTAAATATCATTTTTTTTAAAACAAAACAAAATGGATTTTTTTTGCAGATTCGAACCAATTTTCAGTCGCTATGCACAAAATTCGAGAGAAAAATTTTCCAATGCATTTTTGGACCACCCTAATGTGGATATGCTTTATTGAATATGCTTTGTGAATATGAGAATATTGAAAAACATATCAAATAATTTTTTCCAAATGGTATAGTTCATTCACCAAGAGGAAAGTTATGGATGAATTTCAGAAATTATTCCTTTAACTTTGTTCTCGTAATTCGAAGTGAAAGTTCCTTTAAAAGAAGCAACATTTTTTTTAATAATTACGTTTTTTCTTCTTTGAGTTAAAGTCACGAGTTGTTCGATTCTATTGGTTCAATTGAAAAGTTTGTTTCTAATTGAAACCAAGTACTGCCTAAAATTTAGGAAATAATTGACTAATCTCATCATTTCAAACCAAGAACAGTATTTCATTAACTAGTAAAATTCTACTAATTGAATGATAGAAAACTAAGCTACCAAGTATTAGTAGGAAAGTACAAATTTCATTTTGTCGAAATATTTCTATTCTAAAATTTGATAGTGGAAAAGTACGACTAATTTCAGAGTGAAATATATTAATTTATTTACGGCTTAATTAAGACAAGGTTATTGAAACGAAAAACGTGGCAAACAGGAATGTTTAAGAAAAGAATGTGATTGCGTCAAATTTTCAGCTTCATTGAAGTAAGAATGAGGCAATATTGTGAAATTTGTCAAAAAAGTGAATCACATTTGGAAAATTTAAAAAATTGTTAAAAAATAATTTAATACATAAAATGAAGTACTTTTATTTCATGACCGAATTTTTTATTTCTTATTTAAATAATTTTTTTATTGTCCTTATTCGGTGGTAATTTTTGAAACTTTCGAGAATTTTTCAAGTTGGAAATTTCAAATTGTCGACAATTCTATAATTCCTAGAATTTTTTATTCCGAAAACATATATTCTCTTCCTGGAATTTCACAGTGTAGAGTTTTTTTCAGGATTTTCAGTCATACCACCTTTCTTACCTTCTGACATCTTTTCAACTTCTCTTTAAAATTTAATTTTTTCAAGTGAGAAATCACAATAAATTTTTTCTTCAAAATCCTCAAAAAGCTTCTGCATTCAATTCTGAAATCTTCAACAATCTAGATAGTGATAAAAAAATTGCCTTAAAATCTTGGAAATTCCTTTCCATCTATGTTGGAAATATTTTTGAAATTAACAAAAATCGTTTTAAATATTTTCTTAAAATAATTTTTCAAATGAAAGTCATTTTGAGCTTTCCTGGGAATCTCATGAAAATTAAGTTATCCTCTCACAACGTTTCAGAATTCTTGTAAAGCTTCTAATTTTCTTGTTCGAAATCTGCAAAAATCGATGTAAATTAATAAGAAATGCCGTAGAATCTTTCAGATTAATTTTTGACAATCTTGAAAATGTTTAAAAATCTTTTTTAATATTTGCTTAAAATTAATGTTTTAAGATAAAAATGATAAACATTTTTTCCAGGAATCTTACCAAATTTTTATTATTTTGAAATCTTTCAGACTTTTTTAAATTTCATTTCAAAATCTATACAAATCTACATAATGTTTTAATTTTGTCAATCTTTTGAAATTTAAAATTATTTTTGATTTATTTACAACACTTTTGAATGTCTTTTCGAATTATTCAAATTGTTCCTATTTTGATTTAACTTGCAATATTAAAAAAATTGCTTTAAAAATTGTGGAAATTTTTTTCAACAGATGAAGTTACTTCCTACAGATCAATTAGCCTCTTGCCAGGGCTTTCAAGAGTCTTTAAAAACTGTTACTTACAAGATGACGTATCATAATCGCAGACAAAAAATTAATTCTCAATCACCAATTTGGCTTTCGAAAACAGCATGCTACCGTTGAACAGGTTCATCGAATGGTCGACAAAATTAACCAGCATTTAGAGGAGAAGAAGTACTGTTCAGCAGCATTCCTAGATATCAACCAAGCTTTCGACAAAGTTTGGCATGATGGACTGCGCTAAAAAATTAAACAAAAATTCCCACACAACTTTTTCTTAATTTTAATGTCTTATTTGACAGAATGTTACTTTCAAGTTAAATTTCGACAAGAACATACATCGCTTCATCCAATTGCTGCTGGATTTCTTCAAGGAAGTGTACTCGGTCCGACCTTGTACATACCTTCTTTATACTGCGGACTTGCCAACAGTAAGAGATATTGAAACTGCCACATTCGCTGACAACACAGCTGTATTGGTATCTCATTCCGAGCCAGCGGTGGCTTCGTCAAAACTACAATTGGATCTACAACGAATCAAAGGATGATTAAAAAAGTGGAGGATAAAAGCAAACGAATCAAAGTCTGAGCATGTCACCTTCACAATGCGTAAGGGCAATTGTCCCCCAGTTTCACTAAATATCCAAACATTGTCCCAGTCTGAAGAAGCGAAGTACCTTGGACTACATCTTGACAGAAGACTCACATGGCAAAAACAAATCTGGACCAAACGGAAACAACTTGGACGCAAATTCAGTAAGCTATACTGGCTTCTGGGTAGGAATTCTCAACTATTCCTCGAGAGTAAATTGCTCTTGTATAAGTGCATTCTAAAACCCATCTGGTCGTATGGCATACAGCATTGGAAATCAGCCAGCAACTCAAACATCCAAATCATTCAAAGGTTTCAATCTAAAACTTTGAGAACTATAGTGCAAGCTCCTTGTTATGTACCGAATGAAGTAATCCACCGCGATCTGAAAATCAAGTCAGTGGAAGAAGAAATAAAAACATTCAGTGTAAAATATCAAGCCAGATTAAAAAAAAACATCCAAACTCTTTAGCCGTAAATTTGTTAATTAACAGAGGTCGGATAAAAAGACTCAACAGATTCAAGCCTTTGGATCTGTCAAGTGGATTTGTGTAAATCTATTCGTAGTTATCTCCTGCGCTTGTATTACATTTTGACAACTTAACCTCTGAATACGTAATTATTAAATAGGACCACCATTGGGCGGTTCTGCAAATCATGTTAATAAAGCCACCTGATTTACTTCTTATTCCATCGAATATATTGTAAATATTATAGAAGTCGAATAAAAAAAAAATAAAAAATTTTCCATGCAATTAAAAAAAAGGAAAAAATGTACCTATTTAAAATTAAAATGAAATAATTTTTAATTCATCTAATAATTTTACAACCTTTTTTTTAACTAAGTGGTTTTCCTTCTTGTATAAAAAAACATCTTATGTCCTTTCCCTAAAATATCTCCAGGTTAAGAAAATGGAAATATTACTATTTATAAAATGTTAAGATATTTCGGGTTTCAATCGCGTGCGAAACTATGAATGTTGCCGACGTTTCGTGAACATTGCAGTCCACTTCTTCAGAGCTTACCTGAAACTGAAGTTTAAGGTTATGTTGTTCTTATATATGTATTCTCTACGATGCCTGTGATTGGCCAGAGCAACTCATGGTGGGAACTGGTCGAACTTGATTGACCAATCAAGTCTTTTTTTAAAACCCCGGGAAAACGAAAAGCCAAATCGGATTGGTATCATATCCATTGTCCCTATTGATGTTATCAGGGTGTTTTAAGATTTCGATTGCTTCTCTATGTTTTCTTGGAAAAATATTGTACGTTTTTGCGATGACGGTTGTTTTTTTCAAATAAAATGCAATTTCCTGTTTCGATATGATGCTCAGCTATAGCTCACTGCGTGAAATGTTTTAGCCTGACTTTACTCTCATGTTCTTTTACACGTTGACTTACCGCACCATTCACAGAAATAACTAAGAGTAATCTTTACCCTGATTCTTGAGTAAAGATTACCTGCAACAAAAATCACCCCATGTGGGTAAACTTTCCCTGACGTCTCGGTATTTTTCTGCTTTTACACACGCTTGTAAGAAACTTTTGACAGCTCTAGCGACTTGGCAAGTCAGCCTTTATGAAGCCGCACTTATGCGATATGCCTGTTACACCAACCATCAGTTAACTTCACTGGAGCGATCAAAGCTAGTGATTTCGAATTTTCAAGACGGTGGTGACAACTCTTATGAGAACAAAAGACAGTTTCTGCCCATCGAGGGTAATATTTTTGTTTTGCCAATACGAACAGGTAAAAATACGAAGTTACCTGCAACATAATTTACCCTCAGTTTTTTCTGTGTTAACTAACACAGTAAAAAATATCCCTAACCATCCTCTCAGCAATAAAATGATTTCAGCCTTATCTAAAGGACATAATTTTTCAGTCTCTCCCTCCAAAATCCCAAAAGAAGAAATCATCAGTAATTTCGAATTCGCAATATATACCCTTCCACCCAAAAAACGAATGGCATACGGCGTAGGACGGCCAACATTTTACGCGAAGCCCAACTTCCCTACTCAAACTTAACAAAACAAGAAAAAACAGCTATTAAAGAACTCAATTGGAATAAATACATCATCATACCCGCAGTTAAAGGCAACACAACAGTAATAATAAATGAAGAAGGCTACCATATAACAAAAAAATAATGAACCTTCTTACTGACGATACATATAAAAAACTTGAAAAAGACCCCACAAAAACAATAGTCAGAAAAACAATAGCCCTTCTAAAATACTCAAATCTTGACAGCAAGACAATATCTAAATAAAAACCTACTAATCCCAATTCTCCAAAACTTTACGGAATCCCAAAAATAAAAAAAAAATAAAAACAACATCCCACTCAGACCGTTCGTCAGCGCAATAAACTCACCAACTTATAACCTAGCACGCTTTTGCGCAAAAAAACTTAGTCCTTTCACAGGAAACTCTATCACACACGTCCAAAACTCTTTTGACTTTATCAGAAAAATACAACAGATTCACATTCATCCCCCAGGCATTATAGTGAGTTTCGACGCAGTATCTCTCTTTACAAAGATACCAATTTCTGATACAATCTATATTATTAAATCATTTCCAAACTTCCCCTCCAATCTCATACATTTGATAGAACACTTTCTCACTAGTATCTACTTTTCTTTCAATAACTAATTCTACGAAAAAACCTCAGCAGCAGCAATGGGATCTCCAATCTCACACGTAACAGCCAGCATCTTCATGGAAAATTTAGAAACTAAAATCTTAAACAAATCCAAGGTTAAACTGGAATTTTGGTCCCGTTACGTTCACCACACTTTTATCATCTGAAGACACGGACTAGATGGACTGAACAAATTTTTCGATTTCATAAATCAAATACATCCTAATATCCAGTTCACTATGGAAATTGAACAAAACGGAAAATTATTTTTCTTGGACGTACTAGTTTACTAAAGATCCGATAACGCATTAGGACATGAAGTTTACAAAAAACCCACGCATACAAACAGATACCTGCATACCTTCTCCCACCACCACGCATCTCAAAAGCAATCGGTCATCAATTCCCATGTATACAGAGCTGTCTCCATTACAGATAAAGATAATTTACAAAAGGGACTACAAAATGTTAAACAAATCCTAATACAAAACGATTGCACAAACTAATTAATAGAGCAATAAGAAAATACACTTAAAAAAACAAGTCAACACAACCTTTTGAAAAAAAAGAGAGAGAAAAACGACCACCATGCTGCCCTACATTCAAGGTGTCACAGAACAAATAGGAAGAATTCTCAACAAACACAATATCCAAACTATATTTAAGCCACCTGCGAAAAAAGGACAAATTCTGAACAACCCTAAAGATAAAAGGAAACCTTTCAGTGATCCAGGAGTATATAAAATCCCTTGTTCTTGTGGCAAAGTCTATATTGGAGAAACCGGGAGAGCGGTAAGTCAACGTGTAAAGGAACATGAGAGTAAAGTCAGGCTAAAACATTTCACGCAATCAGCAGTAGCTGAACATCATATCGAAACAGGACATAGCATTTTATTTGACGAAACAACCGTCATCTTCAAACATCCAATCAATCTTAAAACATCCTAATAACATCAATAGGGACAATGGATATAATACCAATCCGATTTGGCTTTCCGTCCTCCCGGGTTTTTAAAAAAAGACTAAATTGGCCAATCAAGTTCAACCAGTCCCCACTATGGGGTGCTCTGGCCAATCACAGGCCGCCACTGAATTTATGATCATTTTTGAACGTGTTTAATTCTAATTTATTTTTTCAAGCACTTTCCATTCCATGTTACGAACAGCATTAAGCAAATATACAGTGTCACAGCAAAAACTTAGGGTAAATGGTGTTGCAGGTTACTTCGTATTTTTACCTGTTCGTATTGGTAAAACACAATTATTATCTTGGATGGGCAGAAACTCTCTTTCGTTTTCATAAAAGTTGTCACCACCGTTTTGAAAATCGGAAGCCACAAGCTTTGAATCGCTGATGGTTGGTGTAACAGGCAAATCGGATAAGTGCGGCTTCATTGAGGCTGACTTGCCGAATCGTTAGAGCTGTCAAAAGTTCCTTACAAACGTGGGTAAAAGCAGAAAAATACCGAGACGTCAGGGGAAGTTTACCCACATGGGGTAATTTTTGTTGCAGGTAATCTTTACTCAAGAATCAGGGTAAAGATTACTCTTAGTTTTTTCTGTGGTATTATGCGGGATGTCTATATTTGACATGATAGAAATCTACATTTTTCACAATGCATTTATTATAATAAAATATGATAAATAACACTCGGTCATTATCCTACATATATGTAAAAAAAACTGGGGTCGACGCAGGTGACGCAACAGGGAACATTTTTGGGCAGCTGTAGATTAGAAGGAAGGTTAATTCAACTAATTCAATTGTTCAAATTGTTTATTGTTCTCAGTATGATCAAAGCTGTACTTTATACGTTTTCAGTATAACCTTTTTCAACATTCAACAACTGCTCATCGTCCTTCTTTCTTACATTTGTGAGCTCCTCGAGACATTTGGTTTCATTTTGAGCGCATTTTACAATGCACTTCTTAGCCTGAGCACGAAATAATTTTGCATCTTTCTTTAATGCGGCAATCACTTTTTTGGAGCAGTTTTCAGCAGTCTTCAAACAAAAAATAATAATTTTATTAATATTCAAATTACAGTTCCGTGTAAAAATTAAGCCCAAGACTGATCTTGTAAATATTGCTTGTATGCTCGTCATTGCTATAAACTTTAATATTTTGTTCTGATGCACCAGAATGCCAAAAATCTTTTTTTGAATAGATCAAGTATCGATAAAAATATTGTGCATGATATGATGCATTTTTCTGAAGCAATAAAATTAAGTTTTATATATTGAAAGAGAAAAAAGAAAAATTTAGAAATTAATATGTAGCGATTTAGTGATATCCATTGTGAAACTTGTTACGGAAGTGATAAGGTTTAACATGATATCAATGAATATATAAGACTGAATTGTAAAAGAACACTCGTTCTGTTTGAAAAAGAGTATAAATAATATGCCATTTTCTTAAGTACCTGAATATCCTTCGTATTTTTGACTTTAAGGTAACACTGATCAAGTATGGGCGCTTTGTCGTTAAAACTTTTTGTGAATCGTTGATCAAAATCAGTTGACGTGCATCTCGCAAATACTTGGGGCCCCTTTATTTTTTTTATTTTCACAGCTAGAGCTGCATCCTAGTGAGGAAGAAGAACAAAATGGTAATAGATTTTTGAAAATATTTTCAACCAAATAAATATTTAGAAACAGAAAATCGGTATTGTCTACTGACCGTAACATCAGAGAATGCCTTAGAACGGACGTCACTAAATTGTAGAGTTACAGCGTCTTGTGAAACATAAATATCATCTTCTAACGTACTTGCGTAGACCATCTGTAAAGTTATTTTCATTTCAATTATCACTGTTTAGCTTTTGATATCTTTAACGTAAATATATATAATTTAAAAAAAACAGATTAAACAACCACCGCACGGTGGTTTTAGTTATTGGAAATCAAGAGAGAAGTTGCACGCTAAATTCACAGAAATCAAAAGTTAATCTCACAGTATTACAGAAAATGCATTTATGTCATCTTCGATCTTTTTGAAATATTCAAATCTGAGCCATATTATTTTTTTCGTGCTTTGAAAATAGAGCGACAAAGTATTTCCAAAATATTATACAAAATTGGCAGCTAAATTTCTCTTCGAGGAGCCATCCATAAATCACGTAACACCTTTTGAGGGGGAGGGGGATCGTGAACATATTACGAGCTATTACATGGGCGGAGGGGGGATCAATACTCTTTCGTGATATTTGTAAAAGTTAACTTTACGTGCCATCCATGTATTCAAAATTAGAGGGTATAACGTTAATCTTATAGTAATTTTACAATAAAATATTATAATAAGATTATGAACACTTCACACATTTTCGTTTATTCTGTAAAAAATATCCACAAAAATAAAGTTTTTTTTTCACACTTTTATAAATTACTGCTACCCACAGAAACAATAAATATTTTTAAGTTTCTCGGGTTACGCTAAAATGTTTGGAAAGATTCTAAGAAATTTCAGAGGACTTTGAAGGATCTCAATAAGGTACTTCAATGAGTTTTCCAGGATCTCAAAAGATTCCATAAAACTTTGAACATTTGAAGAACTATCATCAGATTTGATGTAATTTTACGGTATCTTATAAAATTTTGATAAAATTGAAAACAAAGGACTTACAAAAATTGAGGGATAACAAATGATTTCAAGGATTTTCAAATATTCCATGGAATTTCCTATAAATTCACTGGATTTTAAGAGATTTAAAAATATTTCAAGGCATTTCCAAAGATTTTAGGGGATTTGAAAATGGTGAATATTTTAAAGTTCTTAGAATATTTCGAAAGTCTTTGAGGAATTTCAGAAGATTTTCAAAATTACATAGAACTTTAAAAATATCGAGAGATTTTAAGGAATGTCATCAGATTTCATGGAATTTTGTGGGATTGTAAAAGGTTTTATAATATTTTAATGAAGTATTGAAGAATTGAGGAATTTTTAAGGATTTTGAAGATTCTCAAATATTCCAATGAATTTGAGTAGATTTCAAGAGATTTGAAGAATATCATCAAATTTCGTTCACTTTCACGGGACTTCAAGGGATTTGATAATATTGTAATGTTTCAAAGAACTTATGCACAAGAATTGACGAATTTTGATTTTGAAGGAGTATGAATAATAATATAGTTTAACATTAAGTTTTATTAGCGTTTCTTATGTTCGCAATCTTTCTCTAAAATGTTCAGGTTATTTTAGGTCACGTCAGCTTGTCGAAAAAATCGTGAAAAATGCATGATAAATATTAGAAAATTAAAGTTATGTGCTAGCAAAAAAGCATTACTTCTCTACTTCCCCTTTCCTCATTTCCCCAGCTCCTACAACCTTTCCCCTGCTTCGCTTCCCAAACCCTCACTTTCCCTCACTCATCCGCCAGGGATTAAGTGCGATAGACGGATGGGTACTAGACCGAAATTATGAGGATTTCTGACTAGAACTACAAAAACCTTCCAAACATGTAAAAAATTAAGTTTTTGATGAATATTTTTCTACTGAAAATATGTTGTAAAAATTAGGCTACATATGCGGGTGGTTCCGAACTACTTTTTTACGTATTTTTACATAGGTAGGGGTAAAATTGGGAAATAAATGTGTACGCAATTTATGGTTAAAGTTTAATTTGTAGATTATTGATAACTTTGAAAACTTTGTGGAGAACTTACTTGAAAAGTACAGAAAGCTAATGAGCAGCCGATCGCCCACATCATGATTGATGAAAAAGTCGTTCAATATCCACTTCCGGTGAAATTTAAACCAGAAGTATCTCACCTGAATCTGGAAAATGGCCTTTTTATACTAAATACTTATACGTGGCATATTTATTTAGTTGACGCAAGAGCAATATTCATAATAGAAGAGTTGGGGAAGAATTACGAAATCATCATGATTTGAAGCCTTGGCAAAGCTAGTGATAGATAAAAAATTCTGTTTTTTGCAGTCTTTTTTTAAACTATGAATGTATGTGGATATGCTTTTTTACACAGAAAAAACGGAAGATAAACTTTACATCGATTTCCGATGAAAGATTCTCTGCAACAAAAATTAACTTCACAAGATAAACTTTACACGAATATCAGTTAAACTTTCTTTTGTTTTTCCATGACAAACACATGTATTTTGAAAGACGCGAAGTTGGCTGGAAGAAACTTTATCGCTATAAAAATTTCCTGCAACAAATTTTATTCTTAGTTTTTTCTGTGTATATACGAATATTGAAAAACACGAAAGCCAATTCTTTTAAATAGAACAGCTTATTCACCCAACAATAAGTTATGGTCAAATTCAGGAAATCCTTTCTTGAACTTCGTTTTCTTATTTAAAAGTAAAAGCTTCTATGAACAAAGCCACATTTTTTTACATAATGATGTTTTTCGTTTTTTAAATAAAAGAAACGATTTGTCCAATAGTGAAATTTATTTAATTACTAGTAAAATTCTACTGATTGAATGAGAGAAAACTGTGGTACCAAATATTAGTAGAAAATGCCAAATTCGATTTGTGGTAATATTTATATTACAAGATTCGATAGTGGAAAAGTACTACTAATTTCAGAGTGAAAATATGTTAATTTATGTGAGGCGTAATTGAGACAAGGTTATTGAAATAAAAAAACGTCGCAAACAGGGAAGATTAATAAGAAAACGTGAATCTGTAAAAGATATAGCTTTATTGAAATAAGAAGAAAGCGATATTGTGAAATTTATCAATAGACCAGTTCCGTCTTTAAAATAAAAAAAACATGAATTATTGACATGTTTAATCTATTTCACCTTACATTGTTTACTTTAAGTAGCATCATCAACCGCGCATGTGGTTCGATTTGAGAGACAAAATAGTTTTTATTACAGAATGAAAATTTCGAATACTTATTTATTTGTTTAAATACTTTCAGCACTGGAATTCAAGCTATAATTTTATTCGGACACCTGAGAATAAGAAAATAAATATTCTCAGTTTCTTTTAAAAGTTATAAATAATATTTTGTGTGGATTTTCGATATAATACAAAAGACTAATTTTTCTAAAGATGGCCTGAAGTGAACCAAGGAAAAGTCTGGAAAATCTCTAAAATGTTGGAATACATGATCATTTTCGAACATTTTCAATTATAATTCCTTTTTTCAAGCACTTTCCATTCCATGTTACGAGCAGCACTAAGCAAATATGCACAATGTATTATGTGGGACGTCTATAATGAACATGATAGAAATGTATATTCTTCACAATGCATTTATAATAATATAATATGATAAATAACACTCGGTCTTTATTTTACATATACGTAAAAAACTGCGGTCGACGTAGTTGACGCAAAAGGTTAAATTTGTTAACAGCTGGAGATTGGAAGGAAAGTTAATTTAACTAATTTAATTGTTTAAATTGTTTACTGGTTTCAATGTAATCACAGTTCTAATTTATACATTTTTAGTATCACCTTTGGCAGCATTCTCCGACTCCTTAAGATCCTCCTTGCCTATATTTTTGAGCTCCTCAAGACATTTGGTTTCATCTTGAGAGCATTTTGCAATGCATGTCTTAGCCTGAGCACGAAATAATTTTGCATCTTTTTTTAATTCGGCAATCAATTTTTTACAGCACTTTTCAGCAGTCTTCAAACAAAAAATAAATCTTTTATTCATATTTACATTACATTTTCGTTTGAAAATTAACCCAATTACTGATCTTTTAATTATTGCTTGTATGCTCTACTTTGCTATGAATTTGATAATTTTGTTCCGATGCACTAGAATTTCAGAAATCTTTTTTAAGATATATCAAGTATGGATAAAAATATTCAAGAATTAAAAATATTGTGCATGATATTATACACTTTTCTAAAACAATAAAATTAAGTTTCATATATTGAATGGAAAAAAAGGAAAATTCAGTAATTACTATTTAGCGATTGAGTGATATCTGATGTGAAACTTGCTACGGAAGTGTTTAGGTTTAACATTATATCAATTTATAAATAAAAATGAATTGGAAAAGAACACATGTTGTGTTTGAAATAGAGTATAAATAATATTTTTTTAAGTACCTGAATATCCTTCGTATTTTCGACTTTAAGGTAACACTGATCAAGTATGGGCGCTTTCTCTACATAACTTTTTGCGAATCGGTGATCAAAATCAGTTGACGTACATCTCTCATATACTTGGGGCCACTTCATTTTTTTTATTTTTACAGCTTGAGCTGCAGCCTAGTGAGAAAGAAGGACAAAACTGTAATAGATTTTCGAAAATATTTTCAATTATATAAATATTTAGGAATTAAAAATAATTATTGTATACTGACCGAAACATCAGAGTATGCCTTATTATGGACATCACTGAATTGTACAGTTACATCTCATTGTGAACCATCAATATCGTTTTGTAGATCTGCGAAGACCATCTGTAAAGTTATTTTTATTTTAACTTTCACGGTTTAGATTTAGATATATATATATATATATATATATATATTATTTTTTTCAAACAGGTTGAAAACCACCGCAGGGTCTCACTGAGAGCAACTACCATCTATGAAAATGACACCGGCTTCTAGTAGAACCGCGGTAAACCACACCTATGGCCACGTCTAACCACCGCGCGAAGGATTTATATATCTGAGCCATAAGTTTTTTTCATGCTTTGAAAATAGAGCAAAAATGCATATCCAAAATATTATACAAAATTGACAGCTAAATTTCTTTTCAAGGAGCCATCCATAAATCACGTGACGTTTTTTCGCAATTTTCGAAAATACTGCTACCCACAGAATCATTCAATACTTTTAAGTTTCTTGGGTCACGCTAAAATGTTTGAAAAGATTCAAAGGAATTTCAGAGGACTTTGAAGGATTTTAATGAGGTATTTTAATGAGTTTTCCAGGATCTGAAAAGATTTGATAAAACTTCAAATATTTAAAGAAATATCATCAGATTGAATGTAATATTACGTAATCTTATAATGTTCAAATGAAATTGCGAAGAAAGTAATAATGTAAAGTTGAAAACATATGTACCTGTAATGAAACTCCCACCACAAGCAGAAAATTCGTTAATATTCGAAAAATCGAACGCGCCACATAAGCCGCCGCGCCGCCGCTCTCCTATTAAAGAATTTATTCACAAGAATTGAGGAATTTCGAAGGATTTTGAAGATTTAAAGAGATTTCCAAATATTCCAATTCAAAAATTTGAGGAAATTTTAAAAGATTTTAAAGACTTCGGGCTACTTTAAAAGATCCCAAGACATTTTCACGGATGACAAAATTGCAAGGGACTTCAAAGAATTGAAAATATTTCAAAGTATTTTAAAGAATTTTAAGTATGTTCGAAGAGTTCAAAAATATGTGAAGAAATTGAAAGGACTATCATCAAATTTCGTTCACTTCCACGGGACTTCAAGGGATTTCGTAATATTTTAATGAAATCTTAAAGAATTTATTCACAAGAATTGAGAAATTTTGAAGGATTTTTAATATTTGAAGAGATTTTCAAATATTTGAAGGTATTTCAAAAGATTTTAAAGATTTAAATAGATTTTATTCTATTTGAAAGAATTAATTTTAAGACACGGTTTTTTTTCAATTTTTGAAATTGCTTCTACCCACAAAATCATTCAACCTTTTTTAAGTTTATCGCCCTTTGCACTTTTTGGTAAATACACCTTTAGATTTAGTGATGATAAGATTGTATAATCTAGTTTTATGGTAAATTTTGTTAGCGTTTATTATGATCGCAATCGTTCTTTAAGCTGCTCAGGTTATTTTAGGTCACGGTAAGTTTATCGAAAAAATTGAGGAAAATGCATGATCAATATTAAAAAATTAAATTTATGTGCTAGCATTTTTATAATCAAAGTAGCCGCTGCGCACCTACAAAAAAGGTTTTCGTAGTCTGTTCAGATGTTAATTAAATTGTTTAAATCTTTCTCTCCCAAACTTTCACTGCCATAGTAGTGCTCTGTTCTTCTTCATTTACTTATCTTCCCTTCACTCTACCATTCGGTTTCCCTACTTTCGCCAACTTCATTCTCGTCTACTTCCCCCTCTCCTTATTTCCCCAGCTTCCACGTCCCTTCCCCTGCTTCGCTTCCCGAACCATCACTTCCCCACACTATCACTCACTTCTCCTATTTCCCCTCTCTAATTTTCTCGTCACCTAATTTCCCTCCCCTAGTTTCCTAAAATTTATCCTCCAGGGATGAAGTGCTGTAGACGGACGGACACCCGACCGAAATTATAAGGACTTATGCCCAGAGCTACGAAAACCTTCAAAAAATGTAAAAAATTAAGTTTCTGATGAATATTTTTCTACTGAAAATATTTTGGGAAAATTACGCTGCATAGGCGAATTGTTCCAAACTACTTTGTTACGTATTTTCACATAGGGAGGGCTGAAATTGGGGGAAAATGTGTACGCAATTTATGGATAGTCCCTGATATGTAGATTTAAATAATGAGGTATGTAAATCTAAAAAGAGTCGGTTAGGGGATTTTTTATATTTTGTGAATTTAAATTATTGATATCGAATATTAAATACATGTAAATTTTTCAGTTTGATAATTAATAACTTTAAAAAATTCGTGGAGAACTTATTTGAAAAGCACAGAAAGCCAATGAGCAGCAGATCGCCCACATCATGATTGATGAAAAAGTCTTTTAATATCCACTTTGTAGCAAAGCTAATGCTAGATAAATAAAATTCTGTTTTTCTGGAATCTTTGTTGAAACTGTAAATGTATGTGAATATGCTTCGTTATACGAGAATATTGAATAATACAAAAATCAAATTTTATAAATGTTACATTTTCTTCAACCAGCGAAAAGTTATGTTCAAATTTAGGAAATCCTTTCTTTACCTTCGTTTTCTTAATTGAAAGTAAAAGTATCTTTAAACAAAGAAACATTTTTTTTCAAAAATGACGTTTTTCCTTTTTTCAATAAAAGAAAAGATTTGTTCGATAGTATTTGTTTAATTTAAAAATATATTTCTTTATTGAAATAAAGTGCTGGCTAATATTCTACTAACTGAATTAGATAAAATTGAGCTACTATATATTAATGGAAAATGATAAATTCGATTTGTCGAAACAGGTATATTCCAAAATTCGCTAGTGGAAAATGACTACTAATTTCAGAATAACAATATGTTAATTTATTAGGAAGAAATTTAGAAACACAATATTATCGTCTCAATCTGTGCAAACAATTATATTTTTGAACAAAAAGGCTCCGAAACATTATGAATCCAAAAATCAGTTATTTTGAAAAAACATATTCGAAAAGTTCAATATATGCAAAAAGAATTGCATAGAAGGGCCTCAAAATATGTTTCCAAACAACTTTTTAATCGGCTCGTTAGAGACAAGTATATAACAAGATGAAAAAAGAGGGAGAGAATTGGAAAAGAGACAACCAAGCCATCCTCACTCTCATTTCCTTTCTCTTTCTCCGTCTTTTTTATACTACTTTTAAGACCAACATGTTTCGAGACCACTTTAGATCTCCTCATCAGGGTATAATTTTATAGGATAATACAAAAAAATATTTCTATCATATGCTTTATATTAGTAATGTATGTATATATGAGACTGAAGTTTCTTATCGTACTGTTATTTCCATTATTTTTAATTTTCTAATTTTTGGATGAAAATTTAACTTTTAATTTTCGGTTTAAGTGTCAATCCTTAATATTCCTAAATATTTTTTGCATTTTAATACTTATTTTAATTGCCAATTAACAGAAAATTAAATCACAATTATTTCCAATGTTTCCTATAAAAATTCGATAAACGTATCAACGGTTTGTTATCTCTCGAAAGGTCTTTTTTCAAATTGATTGCATTATTGCCCTCCCTCTCTTATGTATAACATTTTCATTGATTAACTATTTCTTTGCTTCACAATCTGTCAAATTCCCGCGAAATCATAATGACATGTTAAATTTTTTTTTTTAAATTTCAGTTTCACACAAGTAGAAAATCATAAAGAAGAAAAAGACTTATCCTTCTGTTGTTATGTCCTATATTCCATTGTGAAAGGAAAACATGAATTCACTTATAAATCTTACATGAAGTCCATGAGAACAACACCAATTTTGATTGTCGCAATCACCATAAAAATGTTAATGGATAATATAATTTTTTCAAAGATATTTTTTCTAGAATTTGAAACAAAACTGTTGATTTAAAATTAAGCCAAATTTCTAAATTCAAAATTCGTCGAATTAAATGGAATTTTGTTCAAAAAATTAAGAAAACTTTATTCAAATTAATTTTTTTTTCTCCGCCACTTTGTGCAATTTTCAAGTTACACTTTAACTTTGCTTTACAATCTATCGGAATTTTTTGTAATTTTTCATTTTGTAACCACTTCTTAACAAAAATTTTACTTTGATTCTTCAAAGTTTCGTCTAGAACGACCGAAACGAACCGGGCCACAATGAGCATTGAAATCATTTAAAAAAAGGAAAAAATAGACAAACGAAAACTCCCCTTGAAAATGACAGGTTTTGGTTTGTACGCATTTTCCCAAGAACTCAAGTACAGTGTAGTCCAACCTGTTTAACTCTACACCCCTCCCTATAGACAAGAGACAGTCAAACAGTCGTAAAAAATACATTTTGGAGAAATTCATCTAAAACTGGTCCTTGACATTTTTTCCCATTTTTGATAAAGCAATTATTTCAGTGACCTAGCACTCAATAAATCAATCTATTTAATTGTTTTCATCTCTAAGTTGCGTTTGCATTTTTCGAATTTTGTAGATTCTCTATGAATATTTTGAATTTATTAATTAAAGATTAAAGATTTCTGGAATATCAAGGGTAATTTATACAATACCAAAAATTTGTTTTTTGTTACACACAGTGAAGTTGAGAAAAAACTAAGAATAAAATTTGTTATAGGAAATTTTTTAGAGAGATAAAGTTTTGTTCAGCCAACTTCGCGTCTTTTAAAATACATGTGTTTGTCATGGAATAAAAAAGAAAGTTTAACCGATATTTGTGTAAAGTTTATCCTGTGAAGTTAATTTTTGTTGCAAAGATTATTTCGTCGGAAATCGATGTAAAGTTTATCTTCTGTTTTTTCTGTGATTGAAAGTCTTGCTAAATATGAATAAGTGATATCTGAACATCCCTCTGGCAACCTTACTTTTGATAAGTACCAGGATATCATAATATCACTTTTTTTTAACTTAAAGGCGTAATTTAGATAAGGTTATTGAAATCAAAAACGTCGCAAACGCGGAAGATTAATTAGAGAACGTGAATCTGTCAAAGATACAGCTTTATTGAAATAAGAAGAAGGCGATATTGTGAAATTTGTTAATAGACCAGTTTCGTCTTTAAAATGGAAGAAAATGAATTATTTACACGTTTAATCTATTTCACCTTACATTGTTTACCTTAGCTATAGCATCATCAACCGCGCATGTGGTTCGATTTGAGACACAAAATATTTTTTATTACAGAATAAAAATTTCAAATAATTAGTTATTTGCTCAAATTTTTTCAGCACTGGAGTTCAGGCTAAAATTGTATTTGGACATCTGAAAATAAGAAAATAAATATTCTCCGTTTTTTTTGCAAGTTATGAATAGAATTTTCTTTATATTTTTGATATAGTTCAAAAAGATGTTTGAAGATTTCAAATGCGTCGAAAAAGATTTTTTTCGAGACAATTTTTTTATTTTGCATAAGTATAAAAATTTTCATACAAAAATTGAGTCGGTTTAAAAGATATTTAGGAGATTTATAAATTGGTAAAACATTTGAAAATATCTGATCAATTTTCGGAAATCTTCGAAATATTTTTCAAATTTCTTTCAAGTTGACTCAAATATCTTTCAAACTTACTCGAATTATTCCTAAAATTTTGGATAACATTTTAAATTATAAAAATTCTCCTAAAATCTTCCAGATTCTTTTTTGACATTATAAAATGTTCTATATTGTTAAATTGACATTGTAAAATAAAAAATTCTTGAATAATAATATAATAAATGAAATAAAGTACTTTGAAAACATTTTTTATTCATGATAATAATGATTTCTTAACTTTTTATATTCGTCGGTAATTTTTAAAACTATCAGGAATCTCTAAATTTGGGAATTTTGATTTTTCGGGAATTTTATATTTCCAATAGATTATTTTTCGGGATTTTCACAGTGTAGAGTTTTGTTTGAGATTTTTAAGTCAGCTCATTCTTTTATATCTTTTGAAATCTTATTAACTTCTATTTTGAATTTAATTTTTCAAAATAAAAAATCACATCCAATAACACCTGACTTGATTTTTTATTATTACGTATTATATATATATATATATATATATATATATATATATATATATTATATATTTATTATTTTCATTATTATTGGCAAAGATATCAAAGATTTCGAGGTATTCTTAAAGATTCCAAGGAATTTTTATCGCTCAGAAAAATGTCATGGGATTTCAAACTATTAAAAATACTCCAAAGTATTTTAAAGGGTTCCAATGATGTTTCAAGAGTTTAAAAACACGTAAAAAATTTCGAAGTATATCATCAAATTCCATTTACTTTCACGGTACTTCAAGGGATTTTATAATATTTTAAGGAAAATTCAAAGAATTTATTCACAAACATTGAAGGATTTTGAAGGATCTCAAATATTTGAAGAGATTTTTAAATATTTAAAGGTATTTCTACAGATTTTAAAGAATTAAAGTGATCTTAGAGTATTTTGAAAAAATATTCATGAAACAGATTAAGCGAGAAGTAAAAATATTCAAAAACTTGAGGAAAGTACTTTGAGCTTCTAAATAATTTCTCTTAAAAATATAAAGTTAGGCGATTTAATCAAAAATTTGATAAGATTGTATAATGGGGAAGTGTAAAATTTGGAAAAAAATTTGTGAGGTAATAAATTTATGGATAGTCCCTAATGTATAGATATAAATAATGATATAAGAGAAGAGTTTAGGAAAAATTACGAAATTATCATGATTTGAAGCCTTGACGAAGCTAACGTTAGAAAAATAAAATTCTGTTTTTCTGGAATCTTTGTTTGAACTGTAAATGTTTGTGGATTACGGTGGTCCAAAAATTCTTCTTTCAAATTTTTATGAATATCGCATAGAAATTTGTTTAAATCCACACAAAAAAAATTTTTGTTTAAAAAAGAATTTTATTCAGAATGGTCAATATCAGCTTAATCGAGTTAAAACTCAAAGATTGTCTTTAAAATTAGCTATAGAATGACAATGAAATATTTCTTTCTGCATATCACCTCCATAAGTATGTTTTATGGGGTCCCAAAAAAACCTTCAGTGAAAAAATGGGTTTTGCTACTTTTTTGGCGCTAATTATAACATTTCTTTACACTTTTTCTAACGAAAATTGTTTTTAGTATATAAAATACTACTTCATAATGATAATAATATGTTTACATGAATTGCTTGAACAATTTATTATTGTTTTTAGCAATTTTCTCTTAGAACAGAGTTAGAAAGTCGCGGGTTTTTAAAAAAGTTTCCACTTTTTGGCCAATTTTCAATTAGAGTGAGGTTATAATTAAATATTGTCGACAAAACTAATTTGTTTAAGCAATTTATTATCATTGTTAATAATATTCAATTTGAATAATGCTAGAAAGTTGCGGTTTTTAAAATAATTTTTAACTATTTGTCTACTTTTCACTTGGAGTAGGTTAATAATTGATTCAATTAACAAAAATAATTATTTAAACATCATTGTTCATAACCTTCTTCTTCTTTATTAATGATAGATAGTTGCGGTTTCTTCTGAAATTTTTATCTTTTTACCCACTTTTTACCTAGTAAAGTAATAAATAATGCAATTTAACAAACACAGCTGTTTAAAAAACTTATTAATGTTTTTCAACTTTCTTCTTTTAGATAAGTGCTAGAAAGTTGCATTTTTTCTTAAATCTTTGGTTAAGCTTTGACTTTTCAGTTATGAACAAATAATGAGTTAATCTGAACAAGAATAATTTTTTAAACAGTATTGTATTGTCTTAGGTGAATTTTTTTTCTCTTTCTCCAATGTTAAAAAAAATAATTTAAACAAAAAATCTAGCATACAAAAGAGACAAAAGCATAGGATTGAATAATTAGGGGTAGAAGGGTGAACTGGGTCTGTAACTTATATTCAATATGATCCATATAGAAAATATAAAGCATATTTCAAATATCTGTTTTATTTCAAAAAAATATATTCACAAAAAAGAAAGAGATTGTTTTTGAAAAAGGATTATCTCTAAAGTTTATTTATGATTTGTTCATAACTAAGAGCGCAAGGCAAAGTTAAAGATTTCAGAAAAATCCGCAACTTCTAGCACTTATCTAACAGAAGATTGTTATGAACAATAATAAATTGTTTGATGAACAATTTGCGTTAACTTGCATTAATCATTACCTCACTAAGTAAAAAGTGAACAGAAAGTAAAAAATTTAAAAAAAAAAACCGCAACTTTCTACCATTCTAGCATTATTCGAAGAGAATATTATAAACAATAATAATAATATATTGTTTGAGCAATTATTTCTGTTAGCAATAATTATCTATTACCTTCTACTAATTGAACATAAGACAAAAAGTGGACATTTTTTGAAAAAACCGCGACTTTTCTAACTCTGTTCTAAAAGAAAATTGCTAAAAACAATAATAAATTATTCTATCAATGCAATTGAAGATCTATTTAGCTGTATAAAGTAGCATTTTATGTATTAGAAACAATTTGAGTTTAAAAAAACGCAAAAACATCATAGTTAGCTCGAAAAATTTGCAAAACTCATTTTTTCACTTATGGGGTTTTTTGGGACCCTACTTTTAAACTAATTATAAACTATAACCCTAATTATAAACAAAAATGTCAAGTTCGATCTCGTTTCAGCTAATATTCACGATTCTGAGTAAAATTTACAAAAGCGTCTTTTTTATATAGGAATTATGTGTTAAACTTAATAAGGCTTGAGCAACATCTAAATATAATCTTTTTTCAAAACAAAACAAAACAAAATTGATTTATTTACTGTTTTGCAGATTCGAACAAATTTCCGGTCGATATGCATAAAAATTCAAGAATAAAATTTTCCCATGCATTTTTGTACCACCCTAATGTGGATATGCTTTGTTATATGAGAACATGGAGAAACACAAAAATTGATTTTTTTAAATGGTACAGCTTATTTACCAAGAGAAAAGTTATGTTTCAATTACGTTTTTACTTATTTGAATTAAAGAAACGACTTCATCGATACTATTGTATGAATTTCAAAAAATTATTTTTGATTGAAATCAAATACTGCCTATTTAAGAAATAATTGACTGATTTCATTATTTTGAACCAAGAACATTATTTCCTTACTAAATCAAGTAAGATATGTTTAATTTACTGTCTAAATCTATATTAGTGAAATTTCATTAATTACTAGTGAAATTCTACTAATTGAATTATAGAAAACTGAGCTACTAAATACTAGTAGAAAATGGCGAATTTCATTTGTCGAAATTTTTCTATTCTAAAATTTGATAATGGAAAAGTATGCATAATTTCAGAGCGAAATATATTAATTTATTTAGGGCTTAATTAAGATAAGGTTATTGAAATGAAAAACGTCGCAAATAGTAAAGTTTAAGAAAAGAATGTGATTGCGTCAAGTTTTCAGCTTTATTGAAATAAGAATGTGGCAATACTGTACAATTTTTCAAGAGAGTAAGTCACATGATCCTGAATCGCACTACGTAGGCTCCACCAATTTTATGAAAAACTTGAGTCAGTTTCACAAATATTTAGGACATTTAGATGTTGGCAAAAAGATATTTGATGAATTTTCGGAAATCTTTTAAAGTTTTAAAATATTTGTAATCTATTCAAAAATTTAAAAAAATCTAAATATCTTTCAAACTGACTCGAATTATTCCTGAAATTTTGAACAACATATCAAAATTTAAAAAATTGCACAAAATCTTCCAGATTCTTTTTTGACATTATAAAATATTGGATATTGTTAAACTAACATTGCAGAATTAAGAAATTGTTAAATAATGATTAAATAAATAAAATGAAGTACTTTTATTCTAGGACCAGATTTTTTATTGCGTATTTGCATAATTTTTTTATTGTTTCCATTCGGTGGTAATTTTTGAAATTTTCGAAAATATTTGAATTTGGGAATTCCAAATTGTCAGCAATTCTATAATTTCTAGAATTTTCTATTTCGAATACATATATTTTTTTTCGTGAATTTTACAGTGTAGAGTTTTCTTCGCGATTTTTCAGTCATTCCATTTTTGTATAACTTTTGAAATCTTTTGAAATTCTCTTCAAAATTTAATTTTTTTAAATAATGAATCACAATAAACTTTTCTTTCAAAATCCTTAAAAAGCTTATACATTTAATTTCGAAATCTTCAAAAATCTAGATAGTGATAAAAAAATGGCCTTGAAATCTTGGAGATTCCTTTTCATCAATGTTGGAAATCTTTTCAAATCAATAAAAATCTTTTGGAATATTCTCTCCAAATAAAATTTTAAACATATGTCATTTTGAGTTTTCCTAGGAATCTTAAAAAAATTGAGTTATCCTCTTAAAACCTTTCAGAATTCCTGAAAATCTTCTAATTTTTTTATTCGAAATCTGCAAAAATCGACGATAATTTAAAAAAAATGCCGTAGACTCTTTCAGAATAATTTTTGATCATTTTGAAAATCTTCTAAAATATTTTGAAATCTTTTAAAATATTCGCTTAATATAATGTTCCAACATGAAAATCATGTTAAATTTTTTCAGGAATCTTAACAAATTTTTGTTATTTTGAAACCTTTCAAACTTTTCAAAATTTTATTTCGAAATATACACAAATCTCCATTATGTTTTCATTTTTTTGAAATATTTTAAAATTTGAAATTATTTTCGATTTATTTTTCACACTTTTCAATATCTTTTCGCATGATTCAAACTTTTCCTATTTTTATCTAGCTTGAACATTTTTTAAAAATTGCTTTGAAGTCTTCCAGATTCTTTTTCGACAATTTTCGGCATCTTTTCTAATTATGTCTGGAAATTAATTTTTCGAACGAAAAAATATTTTAAATTTTCCGAAGAACTTCAAGAAATTTTTCTATTTTTTTGAACGAAGGGATTTGCCCTCTTGTCTAAAAAACATCTTAGGTTCTTTCCTTTAAATATATACATGTTAAAAAAATGGAAAGATTATTCATTCGTAAAAATTAGTGCTCAGAAGCGGACTGGAATTCACCAATCTACTGGATAAAAGTCCGGCAGATCGTTTTTAAAGAAGTTCAAACGATTTGAAAGATATGCTTGGATATTGAAGGATTTTGAAGAATTTCAAGGGATTTGAAGGATTAGAAAGGGTTTCAATAGCTCTCAAGAGGATTCATAGCATTACCAAGGATTTCAATTATTTTAAACAATTTTTAAAGCTTTTAAAGATTTTATGGCAGTTAAATGGATTGCACAAAAATTAATTTTCAGGTTGGAAATTCACCGTTTAATAGGAAATTCATCTCTCAGGCTTGAAAAATTGAACAATTTGGTTAAAATTTCTTTTTCTTGTCCACAAAAGGTTTCTTGGAGGAAAATTCAATTATCTTGGTCAAAATTTCATTTTTTTTTGTTGATAATAGAACTTTTTCTTAAAAATTAATCTTTTTCGGTTGAGGAATAAACTACACTATCGGTGGACTTTACGTATATGCTTTTTTTTTATTTTTGCTCAAGTATCCCAATTTTCATAATAACAGCATGATTTTATTATTATTCTTTAATGTTTTATTCGTTCCATGCAATAAAAGTCCCTAATTTTTCTAAAGATGGCCTGAAGTGAACCGAGAAAAAGACTGACAAATCTCTTAAATGTTGGAATACATGATTGGAAGGAAGGTTAATTTAACTAATATAATTGCTTAAATTGTTTATTGATTTCAATACAATCACAGTTGTGCTTTATACATTTTTAGTATCACCTTTGGCAGCATTCTCAAAAAACGTAAGATCCTTCTTTTCTATATTTTTGACCTCCTCAAGACATTTGGTTTCATCTTGAGCGCATTTTGCAATGCATGTCTTAGCCTGAGCCCGAAATAATTTTGCATCTTTTTTTAATTCGGCAATCAATTTTTTAGAACACTTTTCAGCAGCCTTTAAACAAAAAATAAATCTTTCATTCATATTTACATTACATTTTCGTGTGGAAATTAACCCAATCACTGGTCTTTTAAATATTGCGTGTATGCTCGTGATTGACATAAATTTGATAATTTTATTCCGATGCACTAGAATGCCAAAAATCTTTTTTGAAATATATCAAGTATGGATAAAAATATTAAAGAATTCAAGATATTTTGCATGATATAATACAATTTTCGAAAACAATAAAATTAAGTTTTATATATTGAATGAAAAAAAATGAACATTCAACAATTATTATTTAGCGATTTAGTGATATTTAATGTAAAACTTGTTTCGAAAGTGTTTTAAGTTTAACATTATATCAATAAATATATGAAACTGAATTAGAAAAGAGCACATGTTGTGTTTAAAATAGAGTATAAATAATATTTTTTTAAGTACCTGAATATCCTTCGTATTTTTGACTTTAAGGTAACACTGATTAAGTGTGGGCGCCTTGTCTACATAACTTTGTGCGAATCGTTGATCAAAATCAGTTGATGTACATCTCTCAAATACTTGGTCAACCTTCATTTTTTTTATTTTCGCAGCTTGAGCTGCAGCCTAGTGAGAAAGAAGAACAAAACTGTAATAGA
>CAKNXH010053507.1:0-10324 GCA_932178445.1 Andricus quercusramuli | reverse complement strand
TCTTCTTGTTTAAAAATTCTTCTATTCGGTTAAAAATTCAAGTATTCTAGTTAAATATTTATCATTTCTATTACATATTCATCTTTTGGGTTGGAAATAAAATTATTTGGCTGACAGTTAAATTCTTTTGTTAAATTTTTTTTTCAAGATTCATCGTTTTAATTAAAAATTCATTTATTTGATTGAAAAATGAGCTTGTTTGATTTAAAACTTTTTTTTCCTTTCAATGTTTTTCATTTATTTGTCTTCTCTAATTAAAAAGTAAATTATTTACGTTAAAAATGTATGTATTTTGTTAAAAAATTTCATTTTTTGATGAAAAATTAATCTTTTTATTTGAAAATTAATCTTCTTGTTTAAAAATGCATAATTTTTTAGTTAAAAATTCATCTTTCTGGTTTAAAAGTCAACTATTTCAGTTGAACATTCATTGTTTTAGTTGAAAACTCTTATGTGTTAGTTAAAATTAGTTTTTTTAACTAAAAATGTTACTATTCCATTTTCGGTTGAAAAATATAATTTTTTTAGTTCAAAATTAATCTATTTGGTTAAAAATTCATGTATTTTGTTGGAAAATTGTGTTTTTTGGTCGAAAATTAATCTTTTTATTTGAAAATTAATCTTGTTTAAAAATTCAACTGTTTAGTTGAAAATTCAAGTGTTCCAGTTAAGTATTCATCGTTTTAGTAGAAAATTCATCTTTTTGGTTTAAAATTTATCTATTCTAGTTAAAGATTCATAATTTTATTCGAAAATTTATCACTCCGGTTGAAAGTTTAACTATTTTTTTGAAAACCCATTTTTTTTTTGAAAATTAAAACTTGACCGGGAAATGACCGAAAAGTTTTTAATTTCGTCTCCGCTAATATAGAATGTTACAAGTATAAATTTTTTGTGATATTCAACTTACAAATTCTAAAAATTATTAGTTGAAAATTTCGATTTTAATTCAGTTTCAAAAGGTTTCAAAATATTTCAAAGATTTTATAATATTTAAAAGGATTTTGAACATTTTACAAAAATTTAAAGGATTTCAAAGATTTTAAAACGTTTGCAGTACACCAGATTTCTAAGATTATAAAATATTTCGAAGACTTGAAATGATTTCAAAAGGTTTAAAAACATTTTAGAAGATTTGGAAAGATTTCACTATTAATTCACTGATTTCAACGTATAAAAAAGATTTCAAAGATTTCCCAAATATTTCGAACATTTCCAAAGATTGAAACTTTCAAAAGATTTCAAAGGTTTTAAAGGTTATAGTAAACTAGATTTTTCAGATTTCAAAAGATTTCACACATATTGGAAAGATTCTTATGATTTTTAATAAATACAAAAGATTTCAGAAAGATTTCATAGAAATTTCATAAAGATATCAAAATAATACAAGAGGTCTAAAGGTTTCAAAACATTTCAAAGGTTTTAAACGATTTCAAATATTTCGATGACTTCAAGCGAATACGAAAAATTTCATAAACAAAGATTAAAGAAAGCTTTCACAAATATTTCAAAGATTTCATAAAAATTTCAAAAGATTCCAACAAATTTCAAAGGTATGAAGGATTATAAAGTTTTCAAAGATTTCAAATATTTTACAAAACTTTGAAAAGATTGTAGAAGATTTAACAGAAATTTCAAGATTTCACAACGATTTTGAGTACTTGACCAATACAAAATGAAATAGCTCATTTTTTACATGGATAACAAATGATTATTTCATTATTTGATGTAAAAAAAGGAGACCTGGAAAAACTTGACTTCTTGATTTTTTTGTTGAAGATTCATAATTTTAGTTGAAAAATTAATTATTCTATTGAAAGTTGATTTTCTTTGGGTTGAAAATTAATTTTTTAAATTGAACTATTCCGTTTTTGGTTGAAAATTCATTTTTTAATAGAAAATTGAAGTATTTAGTTGAAAATTTGTCTAATTTAGTAGCCAATTTTTTCTTTTGGTTGAAATTTCATCTTTTTTGGTTAAAAGTATAACTGTTTGGTTGAAAATTAATCTGTTTTGGTTGAGTATTCAACTTTTTTGTGGAAAATTAATCTTTCGTGGCCGAATCCAACTGTTTTTTATTAAAAATTTAAATCTTTTTGATTAATAATTCTTTTTTTTTCGTTCAAGGTTCAAAATTTTAGTATAAAATTCATATTATTGTTTAAAACCTCGTTGTCGTTTGTTGAACATTATTTTTTCAAATGAAAATTTAACTATTAAATTTTTGGTTGAAAACTCATATTTTTCAGTTGAAAATTCATGTAATTTATTGAAAATTCTTTTTTATTAGAAAATTAATCTTTTTGGTTGAAAACTCACATATATTTGTTTAAATGCGACTTTTAGTGGAAAAGTATTCTTCTTGGTTGAAAAATTAATCTCTTTCGATAGAAAATTAATCTTAATTGGTTGAAAATGATATCTTTTGTTAAAATTTGAACTTTTAAGGTTGATACTTCAATTGTCTTTATAAAAATTCGTCTTGTTGACTAAAAATTTCAACTATTTTGGCAGAAAATTCATCTACTTGGATGAAAATTCGCCGTTTTTTGCTTAAGAAATCAACTATTTTGCTGTAAATGCAACTGTTTGGCAGATAATATTTTCTTGTCGAAAATTGTTTTTTTTTTTTCGAGTTTAAAATTCAACTATTTTCGAAAACATTTGACTTTTTAGCTTAAAAACTAAACTCTTTTATTGAAAATTCATCTCTTCTGGTAGAAAGTTAACCTTTATTGGTTGAAAATTGAAATATTCGATTGAAACTGCAATTCAATTGCAATTGTAAAATGAAAACTTATGAAAATCAAAAATTGAAAATTCCGCGTTCAACGTGAAAATTCAGAACTCTCAAATTGTAACCATTCAAAATTAAAGAAATTATTCTATTACTGATGCTTCAATTTCAGATAGCTTAATTTTGATATATTTTTATTTTGATAAACACAGTTTTTAATTATATAGTTTTGAATTGTTCAATTTTTAACATTTCCTTTAAAATTATTATTCATTCTTGAAATTTTCCAATCAAATATTTAAAAATTTGAAATGATTTATTCGTTCAAATCTGCAACTAAAAAGTGGACATATAATTTTGCTAGAGTCAATAGCGAGATTGCCCTGCAATTTTTAATATTTTAAACTACAACATTGTGAAATTTGAAATCTCTAAAAATTAAGAAATTTCAAACCAAACATTTTCGAATTTAAGCATTTGTCTTAAAGATCAAACTGTTTTAGAATTGCACATTCAAAACTATAAAAAATAGGCCATTTTTCAGGAGAGCGAAAAAAAGATTCTGTAATGTAAAAAAAATTTAATCTTCAGTCTTCATCTTCCAGAATCTTCATTTTGTTCAAATATTAAAATTATTACTTAAATTATTAATTTAAAAATTATAAGATCATTTCCTAATTTAAAAAAATAAATAAATAAACGATAATTATTTCAAAAAATATCGTAAAGTGAAGGATCTTGAAACTAGACGTTAAAAATAAATAATTTTTAACTTGTGCATCACCATTTTTTAAATTCAATCATTTTAATCTAAAGAGCAAAATTAATAATTTGGAAAATACTTCAGTCGCGTCTTCCTCCCAGGAATATATTGAGGAATTTGAATTATTTATAAATAAAGTACAAAATAAAAAACAATAAGTATCACGATTTAATGATTAATCGTGGTATTTTTTTTAAAGAAAAGATTCTAGATTATAGGAACGATTCAAAAATATAAAAATGTATTCAACCAATTTTATTTTTTGTCGGACTTTTTTATGTCTCGCTATGAATGGATTTCTACTGACATAAAAATTTACAATTTAAAAAATAAAATCTTGAATAGTCAAAATGATTGAAAAATCATTAAACGTTATTTGCGCTCTGATCCCCTTAAGTACTCCATTGTAAATTGTATTATTTTTTTCAGAATCCAACTTGGCTTTATAAGAACAGCATCTTGTCGTCCGGCACCTGCTAATCAGACTGAACAGGTGTCTCTTTTAGGACCAACGTCAACACAAATTCAAGAGATACAGGAATTTCGTGATAAGCACAGAGCCTCGCCATTTTTCAATCACTTATCAGCAATTAGTGAAAGCATTCCTGCCTTAGGATGGGTCGCTGTTTCTCCAACGCCAGCGCCCTACGTCAAGGAAATGAATGACGCTGGCCAGTTTTACACAAACCGTGTTTTAAAAGATTGGAAAGAAAAGTAAGCATTTTTTTTATTCTTGGATCCCCTTTTTTTAAAAAGAATTCTGCTTTTTCCCCCGTTTTTTCAAGGAACTTTTCCTTTTTCTTATTTTTCGTTACCATGGAAATTGAATTAATACAGGGTTTCCAGCGACCTTGAAAACCTCGAATTCTCCTTGAATTTTTTCGGAAGTTAAAAACCTGCAAACCTCCTTGAATTGTTCACGAGAACCTCGAATACAATTTTTTCTTTTGAATCTCGTTTAGAAGAAATCTTGCTACTGAAAAGTTTTTTATTCATCAAGCAGGGTGCACAGTCTTCCCCATTTTTTCTTAGTTTCCCCTTTTTCTCCCTATTCTCAAAAAAACTTCCCCTTTTTCCCCCTTTCTCTTCAAATATACGATATTTGAAATTTTGAACATTATTCAATAATAATTAAAGCAATTATAGCACTCGAATAAATTATTTATGAATAAATAAGGTACACGTTTCAAGTGCTGACCTTTAAAAATAAATACTCTTAAAAAAATGTGATGATGAAACATTTTAAAGCAATTTGAACTTTTTCAATAAGTATTAGAAGATTAACAATTTTAGTTGATATGTACAAAGTTAAATACCTAATCTTTTCTCTCACGAAACTTTCAAAATTCCTAAAAAGCTTCTTTTTTTAAATCTTCAAGAAACTACATTAAAATTTTTTTTTGCAATCTTTAAAAGTTTTAAATTATTTTGAAATCTTTTAAAAACTTTTAAACCATAAATATTTTTTTTAAATTCGAATTTTTCCTAATTTTTTAGAATCCTGCATAAACTACTAAACCTTCTCAAAATTCTTAAAAAGTTTCAATTTTTTTTCATATATTTAAAAATTTACATTTTGCTTTAAAACTTTTGAAATCTTGAAATTTTAAATTCTTTTTGAATATTTTTTAAAACTTCTACACCTATTAAGTATCTTTTGAAATTATTAGAGTTTTTCCTGAAATTGAAAAAAAAAATCTTGCAAAATTAAGAAATGTTCCACACTTCTCTCCGAAATTTAAAAAAATCATTGGAAAAGTTTTGAAATATTAAAAAAAATATTCTCTCAAAATTATGTTTACTAAATAAAAAAATCATTTCGCTTTAAACATGTACGAACTTAAAAAGAAATCAATCTTCTATATAGTATCTATTCTTTTTTGAAATTTTAGGAAATCATTTTAAATGTTTTGAAATCTTTTTCAATTTTCTTTTAAAATTTATTATTCAAAATAAAAAATCGTGTGAAATTTTCGTAGGAGTCTTTTTTTTTATTCTCTTGAAACCTATCAAAATTCTTTTTAAAACTTTTTTTCTAATCTTCAAAAATCTGCCTTTTGTTTAACATTGTTTGAAATCTTCAGATTTCAAATATTTTTGAATATTTTCAAAACTTTCACACCCTCTAAGAATCTTTTAAAATGATACGAATTTTTCCTGAATTTTTTTTTCAATCCTGAAAAAATTAAAAAGATGGACTTAAAATCTTTTAAACTACTCTCCGAAACTTTGTGACGTGATTTGAAATGTTTTGAAATCTTTAAAAAAAATATTCTCTTAAAATTAATTTAAAGAAATAAAAAAATCTTCATTTTGTTTTAAACTAACTCGAGCTTACATTTTTTTAATCCTCTATATTCTTTTTCGAAATTCTAGAAAATCATTTAAGATGTTTCGAAATCTTTCTCAATTTTCTCTTAAAATGTTTTTTTCAAAATAAAAAGTCATTTGAAATTTTCTTAGGTATCTTAAGATATTTTTTTGTTCTCTTGAAACCTATCAAAATTCTTGAAAAGCTTCTTTTTTCGAAATCTTTAATACTCTACATTTTTCAAACACTTTTTGCAATCTTTAAAAGTTATAAAATCTGTTCAAAACTTTTAACCCATAAAAATATTTTTTTTCTTATGATTTAAATTTTTCTTAATTTTTTTTAGAGTCCTGCATAAACTTACTCCAACTTGATTTTTCTCATCTTCCATTTTCTTTTCCGAAACCGTAGGAAATTATTGGAAGCGTTTTGAAATCTTTTTCAATTTTCTCTTAAAATTTATTTTAAAAGTTGAAAATTAATTTATATTTTCCCAGAAATCTCAAGACAATTCTTGTATTCTCTTGAAACCTGTCGAAATTCTTAAAAAGTTTCTAATTTTTTTTTAATCTTCAAATTTTAATTAAATTTGGAATATTTTCAAAATTTCGACACCTTCTAAGTGTCTTAAATTGATTAGGATTTTTCCTGATAATAAATTATGTCTTGGTCCCTGATCAAGACATAATTTATTTTTTACTCATTAAAGAATAAATAAAGAGATTTCTATGCATTTTTTGCAGACTAAGCAATTATTTTGTAGATTGTAATGAGCAGATTTTAATATTGTAAATAATTCTATAAGTTTTTTATTTCATCTCCGCTAATCTAGAATATTAAAGTATATATTTTTTGTCATATTCAACTTACAAATTATAAAAATTATTAGTTGAAAATTTCGATGTTAATTCAGTTTCAGAATTAGAATGAGCCCTGGCCGTATAACAGATTTTTCAAGGGTTTCACTACTCGGTTTTTGAGTGTACACCAGATTACAAAACATTACTAAAGATTGCAAAAGGTTTCAAAAGATTTAATGATTTAAAAATATTTAAAAGGATTTTGAACATTTTACAAAGATTTCACGGATTTCAAGGATTTAATAAAGGCATACATCAGATTTTAAATAGTTTACAAAGCTTTTAAAAGTTCCAAAAGATTCAAAGGGTTTAATAGGTTTTAAAAAGAGTAAAATCAGACTTTAAACATTTTAAAACATGCCGAAGATTTTAAATTTTAAGAAAAATTTCGCAAACATTTCAAAAGATTTGTCGAAGATCTCAAAGATTTTACAAAAATGTCACAAAGATTTCGAACATTTACAAAGACCATTCGTCTATTCGGACAGAAAGTACGTTCTTTTGGATTGAAAATTCATCTTTTGGTAGAAAAGTCTGGCTTTAAGGTTGAGAATTAATTCTTTTTAATTGAAAAGTCTACTCTTATATTTTGGGTTTAGAATTAATCTCTTTTGGTTAAAAAATTCAACTATTTTCTTGAACATGCTTCTATTTTGGAGAGAAAGTTCGATCTTTGGGATTAAGAATTCATCTTTTAATTTTAAAAGTCTACTATTATATTTTTGACCCAGAATTCATTTGGTTAAAAATTCTCCTATTTGGTTGAGAATATAATTATTTTGTTGAATTTTAAACTATTTTCTTAAAAAGGAATCTTTTTGGTCGGCAATTCAACTGTTTTGTTGAACGTTTCAACTTTTTTTTGTTAAAAGTTCATTTTTTTGGTTGAAAATAAACTTTTTGGTTAAAAATTTAATTCTTTTTTGGCGCAGTTTAAATTTGAATCATTTTGGTTGCAAATTCATATCTGTAAGTACAAAATTGAAATATTTAGTTGAAAATTAAACTATTTTCTTGAAAGCTGAATTATTTTTGGGTTGAAAAGCAAATTGTTTGGTAGAAAATTATTTTTTTTTTTGCTTGAAAACTTAACAATTTAGTAGATAAATCATATGTTTCGTTGAAAATGAACTTCTCGTTCGAAAAGTCAATCGTTTTGTGGAAAATTCGATCTTTTCGATTGAAAATTAAAATATTTTGGTTGAAAATTAACTTTTTTGTCGAAAATTTATATCTTTGGGCTTAAAATTTAACTTTTTTGTAGAAAATTCATCTTTTTGGGTTTGAAGATTCAACTATTTGGTTGAAAATTAATTGTTCTTTAAAAAATTAAATTGCTTCGTTGAAAATTCCTATTTTTTTGTTGAACCTAATTCTTTTTGATTTCAAATTAAATTTTTTGGGTGAAATATCGACTGTTACAGTTTTTATTGAGAATCAATAAATTTTTGGTTGAATGTTGAACTAATATGTTAAAAATTCATTTTTTTCGTTGAAGATTCTTTTGTGCTTCTGAAAATTCATCTGTTTAGTTGAGGATTTATCTATTTTGTGGAGAATTTGTTTTTAAACTGAAAATTTAACTTGATCTTTTGGTTGAGGATTTATCTATTTTGTGGAGAATTTGTTTTTAAACTGAAAATTTAACTTGATCTTTTCTGGTAGAAAATTAACTTTTTCGTTGAAAATTCATAATTTCTGGTTTAAAATTGAACTTTGTTGTAGAAAATTCATCTTTTTGGCTTGAAGATTCAACTATTTGTTCGAAAATGAATTATTCTGTTAAAAATTAAATTGCTTTGTTGAAAATTCCTATTTTTTGGGTAAAATATCAACTGTTAGATTTTTCATTGAGAATCAACAAATTTTTGATTGGTTGGACTAATATGTTAAAGATTCATTTTTTTCGTTGAAGATTCTTTTGTGTATTTGAAAATTCATCTGTTTAGTTGATGATTCATCTATTTTGTGGAGAATTTTTTTTTTACTGAAAATTTAACTTGATCTTTTCTGGCAGAAAATTAACTTTTTTATTGAAAATTCATATTTTCTAGTTTAAAATTCAACTTTTTTGGAGAAAATTCATCTTTTTGGCTTGAAAATTCAACTATTTGGTTGAAAATTAATTCTTTTGTTTGACGATTCAACTATTTTTCGTATTTTTTGGTTGAATTTAATTGTTTTTATTAAAAATTAGGATCTTTTTTGGTTGAAATATCAGCTATTACATTTTTCTTTGAGAATTCAAATTTTTTGCTTGAAGATTCAACTACTTGATTTGGAATTTGTCTGTTATTTAAAATTCAATATACTTCGACTTGAAATCTTAGGAATCTAAATCATTTCAAATTGAATTTAATATGGTACTTAACATTTTTTTATTAAAAAAATATATTCCCCTATTTTCTTGAAACCCCATCCTATTTTCCCACTTTTAAAGAGTATTTTTGGCTGTGAAGTCTGATATAAATAAAAATAAAAATCTTCTAATTTTCAGAGACAAAACGCACGTTGAGTGGGCCAAAGCCTGGGTACAAACTTTAACGGAGTTGCAACAATATGTACGAAAAAACCATACAACGGGATTAGTTTGGGCAAGAGGTGGATCTGTTCCTCCACCTCCTGCAGGTGGACTTCCTCCACCCCCGCCACCTTCAATGCCAGTTGGCGAAGTTGAAGCAGTTGAGAATGATGACAGAAGTGCACTTTTTGCCGAGATTAACCAGGGAGAAAACATCACTAGAAGTGAGTCTTTTTTTCGTTTTTGTAAATTTTTTTCGAGGGTACATCGAATTTCGTGTGTACACCAGATTTGAAGGTTTCAAAGATAATCGATCGATATCTATTTTATAATTTCAACAGATTTAAAAGATTTCGCAAAGATTTTAGAAATGTGTAAAAGATTTCAAAAATTCAGAAATATTTCACAAACATTTCAAACATTTTAAACGGTTTCAAGGATTTCAAAAGATTTCGCAGTAATTTCAGAAAAATGTCAAAGATTTCAAAAGGTTTCTCAAGTTAAAAAAAAAAAGATTTCAAATATTTCACAGAGTTTACAAGGATTTCAAAGAGTTCAAAAGATTTCAGAATTTTTTTAAAGATTTCACGATGATTTCTAATATTTCACACAGATTTAAAACATTTCACAAATAATTCAAAGATTTCAATAAATTTCAAAAGATATTACATGATTTCATGAAAATTTCAAATATTAAATTTGAAAGATTTCACAAATATTTCCAAGATTTAAAAAAAAATCACAAGGATTTCAAATATTTCATAAAGATTTCAATGCTTTAAAATATTTCATGAAGATTTCGAGGAATCCACAAAGATTTAAAAATATTTCAAGTATTTCATAGATTTCAAAAGATTTCACAAGGAATTTAAAAAATTTCGCAAAGATTTCAAATATTTCAGAATTTTTTTTTCACGTGAGTTTCAAATATTTCACACGAGATTTCACAAATATTTCTAAAATTTCTAAAGAAATCGCAAACAGTTTGAATATTTCACAATGATTTCATGACGATTTCAAAAAAATTTCGAAAATTTTAAAAAGCTTCACAAGATTTCACAAGGATTTCAAATATTTCACAGATGTTTCAAAGATTCCAAAGAGTTCAAAAGATTTTACAAATATTACAAAG